>CAIGQQ010038854.1:1831969-1952423 GCA_903798035.1 Danio albolineatus | reverse complement strand
GTAAACTTTATAACTGCTTTGGCAATACATTTGTAACAATTGTCATGCCAATAAAGCAATTATTGTATTGTATTGAATTGAATTGAATTGAGAGAGAGAGAGAGAGAGAGTGAGAGAGAGAGAGAGAGAGAGAGAGAGAGAGAGAGAGAGAGAGAGAGAGAGAGAGAGAGAGAGAGAGAGAGAGAGAGAGAAAGAATTCCTTACCTGCTCCTTGCGCTTGAGGCTTTGCAGGTCTCTCTCCAGACAGGATATAGTGTGTTTGAGGGAGATCTTCTCCTCACTTAGAGCAGCAAGACACTCAGAGAACTCAGAGTTCTCCTTCAGCAAACGCTCAATCAGAGAGGGAGAGGAGGAGTTCTGTACAACACAAACGGTTTTTCCAAATCATTTAAGTGTGTGATCAGATCAGATATACTTCAGCATTCAGCATGTTAAGCAAAGGCCTGTTCACACCGATTTCGGTTTTGTGCAAAATAAATAAATGACTAAATAACAAAAATAAAATAGAATGCAATAATTAATCTAATTGAACAATTTCCTCTGCCTGCGTCCTTTCAGTCTGACATAAACATCTGTAAGCTGCCAAAGCATATTTTTAAATGTTCAGGTAAAAAAAATCTAAAAGAAAAAATGTTGAAGACGGTGAAAAGGTGATTTAAAACCCAAACAAATCTCAAGCCTTTTTCACACCGCATGCGTGAACGGAGCGTGAGCAGTGCGTGTTTTTTCAGTGTCCACGTTAACAGACCAGAGCTTTTATACTGTACCAAATGCATGCTTTCATACCGCGAGCGAAACCGAAGCAGCAGTGCCGCGATAGTTTCATGCTCAATTAAAGTTACAGTGCATTGATAATGACCAAAAACACATTGAATGACAGTAAAAAGTAGCAATTTTACCCAATAAATGCATCAATAATATCCACTGATTTTTATATATTCAATCAAATAAACTTAAACTATTAAAAACGGTAACAAATATTTATTTGGGCCTGAACTACAAAACCAAACTTAATATAGTATTAGTTGTGCTTAAGTTGCACACTAGTTTGATCATGTATAAATATCATTATAACTATATTGCAGGAATATTATTATAACCATGGCCTACATTATGCTGACAATCAAAAACAAAATGACATGATATCACAGGCGATTGTCTCCTGACCGAGTGAGTGCACCTTAAGACATGAATCACATTCCTCAGAGTGTTTTAAGATCTATGTAATATGTAAAATAAAGACTTGCAGGTTATGGAAACAGCATAGGAGGAAGTGTATTTACAGATAGATAGGCAACTTGATCAAATAGACAGAGATAGATTAATCTGTGCAGCAGCTGCTGATGAGCTGCGCGCTGCAGATGCAGTCGGTGTGAAAGGCAAGTGCATGCGCTGCTCGCGTTTGCAGTTTAAAATGTGTCAGGGTAGCAGAATGTCACCTGTGAGATGTTTGTGAGTTTATTCGGGGCATTGGAGTGCGTCTCTCTCTGCAAGCGTTCTGAAGTAAGCCGTTTCTCCTCCTTCTCCAGGTCAGTCAGTGTCTGCTGCAGCTGATTCAACCTCTGCTGATCCTTCTGATGCAACAACTCCAACTCCAGCTGCAGGAAATGATTAGTATTAATAATTAAATTATTTGTCCACAATTATTTTTGTTTAAAAAAAAAAAAAGTTTAAAAACAAGCTCATATGTGTATGCACGTGTTGTGAATTGGGTGGAAATGTTTCATGAGAAATTCCATTGAGTGTATAAATACAAAAAAAAAAACCACACACACACACACAAATATTAGTAAATAAGACCCAATGTTTTAAAATACTGCTCATGTACAGTATTGTGCAAAAGTCCTAAGCACCAGCTTTGTTGGCCCAAAACTTAGAAAAACATAGGCAATATGGCTATACTGTGGCTTCCCTTGGCACAGCTTAAACTGTTTTATTCTAATTGTCCTGACATTGTGAAATAATGTGCTGTGTAACATCAGGCTTCTTTTAGCACTTTTCAGGGTTCTTCTTTTTTAGTTTAGAGTGTCTTATCTTTCTTTTTTCCCCTCATATAGCCTCTATAATATTCAGGTCTGGACCCTGTGGAGGCCATTTCATGACTGACTGCGTTTCATCAGCCGTTTTCTTTCTCCAAATAGGATTTCACTGCAATTAACGGATCATTATCATGCTGAAAAGGAAAACTATTACCACTGAAGTCATTTCTAGAAGGAATGGCTAAAAGGGCCACAAAACCTCCCAGTCTCAGCGGGGTGTTTTCACACCTCTAGTTTGGAAAAGCTCAGGAAAGTGGGTGTGTCCAGCTCGGTTTAGGTAGGAGTGTCGGGGGAGGGAAAGAGGGGAGGTTTTGCATAAAAATGGGAGTTTTCATTTGGGCGCGCGCTAAAACAACCACGCAGACGCAGAGGAGAAAGACAGTGGCTGTGTTTACATGGACATCAGTAATCAAATTATTTGCCAAATTCTTAATTTGTCGACTTTAACAGCGGTTTGGCACTTTCACTTATCCAGGATCATTTGCTGCATGACTCCCATGACAAACGAGATGTGAGATACTGCTAAGAGTGCGGTTTTAATAGAGTGTTTGATACCGCACGACGTAGGAGAGAAATAAAAAACCCTCCGCCTTTGTCGGTAACTCAGATGCTCTCGGTAGGTAGCGTCAGAAAGCTGTGTGTGTATAGACTGCGGTGTCTACATGTTTCCACTCGGAGAGCAGCATTTATAGCAGATCTTTCAGTCTATAATATTGTAGTGATATTAACGTACTGTAAACTCAGTAACAGTTCAAATCACTCTGACTAAGGTCTGTCTTTAAACACTGAAACAGTACTGCTGATGATACAAACTAACTTTGTGATCTGAATAGACAAAAAAGAGCACTGATTGCTTACGATATCTGTAGAGCAGGATAATCAACATGAACTGGAGCCGTGTCTGTTTTAAAAGGAGACGAGCGGCAAATCCATTTCTAGATGTGAAAAGCTCTCGGGTGAAAAAAAAAAAAGTTCCTTACAAACGCATTTCTGCACGTGTTGCATGAGTCCAGCTGCGCTCTCATAGCAGGGAAATGAAAACAAAACCTTCGTTGCAGCACATAAACACAACTGACGAGCTGCGTCTCTAAACAATTCTTCTTCCACTTGTTTTGGCAACAATGCAACAGGTATAGACAATCTTCGAAGCTATCATGCATATTAATGAAGTTGCGCTGCATACACTATACACAAATATATGTGTCCTAATAGTGTTTATAGCAGCATGGGACACATATATGACTGTCAACAGCTCAAAAAATGTGTTTTGGCGTTTTGTGACCCTTTAATAGATTATAACCCATGTGTACTTTTCAATTCACAATTCCATCAGTTCAGACAATATTGCTAACGACACTGGTAGTGGTAGAAAAGCAGCTCAAACCAACACAAACAGCCTCTCCCAGACATTGTCTTTTACCCGTCTTAAACAATTAAACCAAAATAATTCAAACTACCCTAATAACCATACATCAACTGAAAGAATTTATTCTCCCTGTATAAATCTCAATAAAAAAAATAAAATAAGATTTTTTTTTTTAAAGTACACTTATGACTGGTTTTGTGGTAAAGTGTCACATATATCCACTGCACCACCAGTAAAACAACAGATTTAACGTTGGCCTAAAACCTTTGCACAACAATGTACATATAAACAGAAACATGAGAATCTCTCACCAGTTTCTCATTGGCATGTTCCTGCCGGCGCTCCTTTTCCACCTGCTCCTGCTTCCTCTGTCTCTCCATCTGCTCTTCCCTCGCTCTCACCGATCTCATCTTTTCCTTCATCGCATCCAACTCCACTTGTAACTGCGTGGCTCGTCCCCGCTCTGCCTCTAGAATGAGTCCGACCTCTGTCTTCTGAGTCTGTAGTCCCTCCAGTGCAGCACGGAGCCTCCTCACCTCCTCCTGCTCCTTGTGCGTCTCCTGCTCAGCCGCCTCTGCTTGCCTGCGTTTCCCTTCCAGCACCTGCCCTTGCAGACGCTCCACCATGGCTGCCAGGTCTTCTCCCTGATGCCTCTCGTGTTCAAGCTGTGCCCGGAGGTCCTGGATAAACTTTCGGTCATGAGCGCTGGCTGACTCCTGTCTGTGGGCCTCCTCCTCTAATCGGCGTGCATGTTCCTGGGCTTGGCGAGAGAGAGAATTGGAGAGCTCCGTCGATCGAGAACGTTCCTCCTCCAGGCGGGACAGTGCAAGTTCTGTGCGCTCGCGCTCCTGGGCAAGCAAGGCCTCACAACGAGACTGTTCGATCTGGAGCTCAGAGCACAGGTTACTGGATGTGATGCGCTCCTGGTCCAGTGCAGAGTTGAGCTGACTGACATGTGATGCTTGCTCATTCAATGCATGGTGCAAAGACTGATTAAAAGAGGGGGAAAAAAACAGAGTATTTGATCAATCTTAACCAAATCATTAATATGCATCAATTTTATAATACAACCAGGGCTTAATTTGTGCCAGAACAAGCCAGATCCAGCACCTCATTTTACAGATCCCCCTTAACACCCTCTCCCCCGGTCTTCACTTGTTTACTGACCTATTATGGCCTGTTTCCACTGAGTGGTACAGTACGGTACGGGTCACCTTTATCAGACTTGCGTTTCCACTGCTTAAGGGTACTCTTTTGGTGGGCGTGGTGTACGACAAAGTTTCAGTCGACATCATTTTCACTCGAGGAAATGTTTACAGTAAAGCTTTACGGGTCGTTCACAAATCATACAAGAAGCACTTCTCACAAAACAGAGGCTTTATTATACACATAAAAACTGGTATATAAATGTTCATTACTAACCTTTCTATGAACATGATCTGATTATAACAGCAGATCAATGATGCGAAATAGCCTACTGTCCGCGATTATATAAAATAAATAAATAAATGCAGCACATATGAACTCATACAGCCCATTACAGTCTCCAATGTTACCAATTACAGAAAAACTACACACAGCAGACATTTAGTCCTTATTTGGGTTCAAAAACAACACGAAATGTAAACGAAGGTGTAAACCTCTCATCTGTGTCTTTAATCTTCACCAGCACATGCAGCCTCTTGTTAGAAAGTAATTTCGTCATTCCGAGTTCATAATAGTCCAGAAGGTTATAATGATAATGGTTAAACGTAGCATTTTCTTCATGTCTGCTGATGCAAAAATTTGCTCCTTTTTTTTCCCCCGGCTTCTCCTTTGTGTTTGCATGCGTCAGTTTCGCGTTTGTCTGTTTCTGAAAGGATCGGGTTTAAAAGCCCGTCAATTAAGCGCACATTATTATCATCAGCTCAAGAAGTTTGTTATTTCAAATATTGACGCGCAAGTGAGAAAGTGAAACCGCTCGCTCTTCAGACGGGCTCGTAAAAACTAAGAGGCACAGGGGAGAATCTGCTCTTCTCTTGGCTTTGTGGCTGTTCATCAAGACAACGACAAGGTTTGTTTGAGCTCGGGTCGACCATGGCTCGTTATTATTTGTTTATATTATTTCGGTGTATTGTCTTTTGGCTGTGTATTTAAATATGGCGGGTTTTCATTCTGGCTTGTTGCGCGAGCAAATGACGTATCTCTGTAACCCAATAGCGTTCAGCTGCGCGTCTAGCTCCACCTTTTGGTCACCCTTGGTACCCTTTGCAAAGGGTGACCAAAAAGTGGTACGGTTCGGTATGCTTTTAGACAGTGGAAACGGCCTTAAAAAGCGTACCGAACCGTACCATACCGTACCACTCAGTGGAAACGGGCCATTACTGAACCGATCCCTAATTATCTGCGTTTGCATCGCGTTGCACCGAAGAGACAATTAATTTTGACACCCCTAAAATTTATAGTTGTCATGTAAACGAACACGCAAAAAACATCTAAAAAGATTGTCATCTCGTTATTCCTGCCGAAAATGTTGTGCAAAAAACCTTGAAATAATCCACATAATTATTAAATATAATATAATATATATATTAAAATATAATAATAAATAATATAAAATATAATAATATAATAAATCAAATAAATCACAAGAAACCTTGTTGAAAGTATACTTTTTTGCAGACTATAAAATTACGGCATGGACGACAATCAGTTGAGTGAATGATACAACGGTTCATTCACAGCCACCATATACTGGCAACCTAATATATCCCAAACAAACAGTTTTGCATGAACTATAAAATATTTGCTGTCAATATGAAGAATCAAATTCCCCACAAACTGAAGGTTAGTACATTAAAAACATGTTTTACCTCCAGGGTTTGTTTGTTTTGCTCAATTGTTTGTTGGCTGTTAAGCTGCTCCTGTTGAAGTTCCTCTTGCAGTTCCTGTACTTTAACCTGCTCTTTCTCCACAGCCTGTGAACAGGTCTGACGTTCAGCCTCAAAGTTTTCCAGATTCAGCCTTAAAACACACAAGAGGTGTTCAGTAAAAACGACAGCATACCAATAAGTGAATATTTTTATTTTACTTCCTGCACCTGAGCTTATGTATTTCGCTCTTTAATTCTTCTTGATGCTTGTATGATGACTGCAGCTCCATTCTCATCTCCTCTAGCTCCGCCTTCAGCACAGACACAGCCTTAATCTCTGCCTGCAACTGTGTCTGCTGCTCCAGTCCTCTACTCTTCTCAGCCTCTAGAGAGCAGCGCAGATCATGTGACTGTGCCTGTTCTTGCTGCAGTCGCATCTCCAACTCTTTAACTAAACAGTGCATGAAGTTAATACACTTGCAGTCATTTTTCTCACACAGCGGAGCTTCAGAAGAACATACCATCACTATGCAGCTGATGTTGCGTTTCCATCCCCTGTTCTTTTGTGGTGTGTAGGGAATCCTGGAGCTGTCGCAGCTGCTGTTGGCTCTGCTGGGTGCTTGCATGGAGCTGTGCATGCAGACTGCGCACTTCAGCCAATAGACTGTGACGGTCTGCATTAAAAATCTGCTCTAATGATTTCCACTGCTGCTCCTCCTGCAACAGAAAAAGAAAAGGTGTTTATGAATACCAAAAGCTTGTGATTGTATTTAGATTTAAGATGAAATGCAAGAATGGTGCAGAAGGGGCTGCTAAGCACCTGCTTCTGAAACAGTTTCTTCAGCTGGTCCAGCAAAGGGGTGAGGTCCATCTGAGTGCTGGTTGCCATGAAAGCCTGAAGCTGAGTGTGAAGCCACTCTCTTTCACTGTCAAACACACTGCGAACGGCCTGCAACAGCTCACGCCTCCAGTCCACATTAACATCATCAGCCTTCAGGAGCAAACAGACAAATACAAAATAAACATGGTAAGTGAAGTGCTGGATCACTCACAGTTAACAGCCGAGTGTGTATAACTTTGTACGTGCTGTTTTTTCCCTCATTTTTTGTTTACAATAAAGCCAACTGCATCGTTTTACATGCAATTTTTAGTGCCTAAAAATGCTAACTTTGCAACATAACATTGCTGAAAATCTGTTGTAAACAAAGACATCTACTTTCAAGTTACTACTCAAAGCCAAATGTTAAACTCCGTGACTAAAAACATCAACTTCCATGATTTGTGTGTGTCGAGTAGTTCCTCCAGAATTTTTCATTCCTGCCAATTGCTGAATTTAACACTAGATTTTGCATCATTTGCTTGATTTTGTGGAACTTTAAGCAGATTTTGGCCAGTCAGGACACTGTTCACATATCTTACACACCATCTGCACTGCATTTTATTAAATAAAATATGCACAAATAGAAAATGTTCATCTGGTGAGCAGCACCTTGAATTGTCAGACACAGCGCTACACTTATTGAAAAACTATCAAATATGATGTTGTAGGATTGATATGGTTAATAGTTAAACACTTTCCTTTAGCCTCTCAGTGTTTCCTTATAAAAATTACAAATGGTTCTTAAGGTTTAAAAAAAAAAAAAAAAAAAAAGTAATGAAGAAAACAAAAAAAAAAAAAAAAAGGGGGCACTAATATTGCTGCAAAAATCACTACAAAATCTAGGCCTTATTTTAGTGCAGGGGTGCCCAAACTTTTTTCTTATAAAGGGCCTAAAGACCAAACTTAATTCGGGTATGTGGGCCAAATATGTACCAAACCGAATAAATTACATCATATAATATTAAATTTGCCATGGGTTATTTCCAAATTTATTTGCTAACATTTAAAAATAACTACAAAACATTGATTCAAATCATGTTAAATAATGCAGTATAATTTTTTTTTTTTTTTTAAATAAACATATTGTTACAGTAAAACATAAACAATCTCATTAATACCACACTGGATTTCTGCTGAAAACACTAGTTGATCTGCGCTTACCTCTGCCTTGATTTGCTCTCCAATGTCTTGTGCATCGTTTTTTGTCAAGTAACATTTTACATTTTAAAATTCTGAATCATTTACAACATTTAATTTCAGTTGACTTTTTTGTAGCTCAGCAGTAAAATAAAAATAAAGGGTTACAATCAAATAAAAATAACGCTCTCTGTCAAAGGCATTCACCCCAAACACATCCCCACTATTCTTCCTCTCTTTTCAGATGGGATGGTGGGCCAAATCAAAAGGTTAACATGGGCCAACTTTGGTCAAGTCTACCTCTAAGATGCCGTGGAGGACTGCGGGCAGAGCGGAGAGTGGGCGTGACCGGCAGTGCAGGGGGAAAAGAGTGAAGCAAACGGTTGGCTCACAAAATGAACACAAACCGTGAGGAGACTCATGATTTTAGTTTACAAAGTTAAAATGCAAAGAAATAAACTAAATTATTTAATGCCCTTTTACATTTGTTAAATTTCATGTACACAAACACGATTATCTTTAGGATGATAAAACAAATTGTGGTTATTTAAACACTATAAATGAGGAGGACTTCTCTCCTCCTGAACCAGAAACAGTGGATAGCAGTGCAGCATGTCTCTTGCCCTTTCTAGCACAACTATTAAAATCTGGAAGATTTTAAACATGTGCGAACACAGCAGCACGGATATGAATAACGAATAACGAACCATAGACTGTAAGAAACTCAACTGATAAAAGACAGCCATTCTGCAATTCTCATACAGCTCTCCCGACAAAAATGCTTGCTGCAAACCAACAACTTTGCTGTATCGGTAATTAAGCTGCTGGGTCTTCTCGTAGGATAAGAAAACTCCATTATGAATAATGAGAAACCGATGCGTCATCACTTTACTTGCAGTTTTATGCTACGTCACCAATTTTGATCCTGCCCCAAAAATTATTTTAAACCCAGAAGATAAAATCAGCTGACAAAAGCTCAAAATGATCAGGGTTTTTCCCACAATTAAAGCTGACAGGTGCTAACGTTGTCTTAACAGATGCTCAACACACAAATCTGTTAAAATCTCAAAAAAGGTACTCAAGGGTTTCTTGAACCTTTAATGTCTGGATTTATACATGATTAGATAATTCCCTGATATTCCAGAAATGATCCTCACCCTGGGTTCCCTGTCAGCCATCCTGCAAAGCAGCTCTCTGAGTGATAAGATGGTCTCCTGTAAGGCCCGTCTCTCCCTCTGCCAGGAGGGGGGCGGGGCAGGATCAGAATCTGGGCGGGACTGGCCAGATGGGGCAGGCCGATGGGACAAAGACAGGATTCTGCAGCTTTCCTGGTAGACACGCTTCAACATAGCCTATGAATGATACACAAACACACTTTTTACAATGCTACCCTCACTGAGATACGGTAAAAGTGATTGTAGTGATTGTTTACCTGTAACTCAGGTGTGAGGGCCTCATGGCTGTCATGCATGCTGCCTGCAGCACTGTCTGTGTTTTCAGCCGGTGACATTCCTCTGCAGCGCAGATACTCCACAAAATGAGCATCTAAACGCTCCGTATTCTCCAACTCAAGCTTCAGCATGGCCTCCAGCTCTGAGCTCACGTCTGTACAAGTAAAAATATTTCAGAACACTCAAACGAGAAATTATCTAAACAGCAATTAAACAAATGCAGTATCATTAAAAAAATATATATAATAAAATTAACTCACTGCTGCCGTATCCGTCGCTGACCCACTCCGGGACAGACACAGGAGAGGTTGAGCCAAGAGGGGACCGAGATGGTGTGACATCGGAATTGTCTAATTCATCAACCTTTAATAATAATAAAAATAGCAGTCATGCCATACCCAATTTGATCACACAGCTTGCAAATCATAATATGAATAAAAAAATAAAAACACATCCACTAACAATTCTTTATGATAGGGTGTTTTTAGTGTTTTAATCGTTCCCTCGACACACTTTGTACTATAAAATCTTTAGAGAACAGTTTGCAAATCAATTCTGTATCAGCGATGAAATCATTCTTTTATTTACATTTTACAAACAAAATCCGGGTGCAGATCTTACGATTGGAAAAAACAACATTTACGATTTCTGAACGATTGATCACTGCGTCGCTACTGTTAACTAATGTAGATCTATGAAAAAAAAACTCAAGAGGTCTTAAGATAAATACTTTCATTCTGACAGTCTGCCAAGGAAACTAAGAACAAAAAGAAAAGACACTAGTTTACAAAAAAAAACAAAGTCAAATAGCCAAAGCCAACTGTTGTTATTATTATTACTATCATTATTATTATTATTATTATTATTAACAACAACAACAATTAACTACATTATTAATAATATTGCACAAACAAAATGCCTCTATCAAGATTCTCTATCTATGTTTTTGTTTACGCTATATAAATTCTGGTGTGCAATGCTAAATGACCCAGCCCATAAAAAAAAAAGTTACAAAGGCATATAGCGTTTAAGAATAAAAATGATTATATCCACACTGGCGTTTCATCTAGCATTTCTGAAAAGCTCCCCGTCCACACTACACCGCTGAAAATGCAATCACGTGACCACACACACACACACACGCACACTGTCATGTGCTGCAGTGCATGTGGGGGTCTGAGCTCCAGGCAGTCAGCGGGTGCTTTGAACACAACACCCCAGGTGAGAGCAGCACACTTAGTCCAGTTTGTCAACCACTGGATCTCGTCTCACTTTAGGTGTTAAACATGATATTTAATTAATCTTTTTTCTATCTAACAACTCTTTGGTCTTTTGAACCTATTACTTGTTCTCAGGTAACGTGTTTTGGCTGAGAGCAAGGATAAGGTAATATATTAATTTATGTAACCCTGTACATGGATTCTGCATATTTAACCGATTGCTTGCATTTTACTTTATTTTATAAACTTAATGAAGGTTATACATTTATAATGGCCATTATTGATAATTAAAATTGATATTCAGCAAAAGAGACAGGGTATGATTCATATTTTTCAATGAAAATGAACGGAGGCATTTACACGCTCAATTTAGTTATGCATACAGTGAAGACGACGGTCTATGTGCCTAAAAATTATGTCTGTTAAGTTTCTAATATCAAAATGAAAATAGGCAGTTCCTTATTTCATGTTTTCATCTTATGGTTAAGATAGTGAAACAGCGTAGCCGGGGTGACGTGAATGAAGTTAAAAAGTAGGCTACACTGTTCACTTAAAAACATTTACCCGACGCCTCCTCAGGCGTTTATTATCCATATCAAACTTGTGAAGTCTGAACTTACAAGGAAAGGACTGAACTTTGTGTAGGCCACTTAATATTGAGAAAAAGCCCCAATCAGATAGACGAACATCTGCAGCCACACCACCGTTTTCAGATGTCTCCGTTTTCCCCCCCCATCCACACTGAAATGAAGCAGCAGTGTTTTATAACAAAATTGGCTTCTTCAGCGGTTTCAAAGTGCCCCATTTTCAGGGCTCAAAAACTCCATGGTAATGTGGATGGAAGGTGTAACCATAGCAAAAGTTTATTCGTTCATTCATTTTCTTTTTCGGCTTAGTCCCTTTATTAATCTGGGGTTGCCACAGCGGAATGAACAGCCAACTTATCCAGCATATGTTTTACACAACAGATGCCCTTTCCCATCTCTGGGAAACATCCACACATACTCATTCACACTCATACACTATGGACAATTTAGCTAACCCAATTCACCTATAGCGCATGTCTTTGGACTTGTGGGGGAAACCCACGCAACCAAGGGGGAGATGCAAAATCCACACAGAAATGCCAAATGACCCAGCCGGGGCTCGAACCACGACCTTCTTTCTAGAAGGCGAACATTCTACCCACTACGCCACTGTGGCACCTATAGCAAAAGTTATGCGTTTTAAAACTAAAACATATTAGTGTAAACGCGGCCTGAAAATAAATGTCATTTTTTTATGGAAGAGTCAGTGAAAACGTTGGCTGAATCAGGAAATGAGGGATTCTTACTGTTGAGCACCATTACATTTCTTTCAAAATATTTATTGACTGCTTACCTTATCTGCATCCAGCGACTCGAGCACAGAGAGGTGTTCAGACACAGTAACCGAGCATGGGGAAGCAGAGTGTGTGCTGGGTGGAGCTTCCTCTGACGCTGGGCTGAAAGTTTGTCTGACGTGTGCTCTCTCTTTGTCCCGCTCCATTGGTGAAGGCTTGCTGTGGAGCTCCAGACTGGCGTTGTGGAGCGCGCTGAGCTCTGAGAGGTGAGATACCTGCAGGCGGGAAGGGCGCTCTTCGCTACAGTCCAACCGACGCAGGACTTCAGGGGAGGACAGCGAGGCAGACAGGGACGGGTCCTGGGAAAGGCCCTCAAGGAAGCGGTAGCCGTGTTTGGGATGGTGGTCCTGGAGGTTGCAGCGCTGACGGAGCTGCTCTAGCTCTCGCTGCTGATAGGCCAGCTCTTCCTCCTGCACGGCCAGGTCATCCTGCAGACTCCGCAGCTCTGCCTTCAGGTGCTGGTTATGGATTTCCAGATCAGCCAATGCACGATCTTTTGTCTGATGGGGAAAGTTTAAAAATTACTACATTGCAAATTTGGTGTGTATTTATATAGTGCATTTATCGAGGATGGCCATACACCCAAAGCGCTTCACAATCATGAGGGGGGTCTCTTCACACCACCACCAGTGTGCAGCATCCACTTGAACGATGTGACAGCAGCTACAGGACAATGTCGCCAGTGCGCTTACCATACACTAGCTATTGGTGGAGAGGAGATACACTGATTGATCTAAGTCGGTGGATGGGGATGATTGGGAGGTCATGATGGGTAATAGCCAAAGAATGGAAGTTGGCCAGGACACCGGGGCTACACCGCTACTTTTTACAAGTGCCATGGGATTTTTAATGACCACAGAGAGTCAGGACCCTGTGGTCTCCCAACCAGGTACTGACCAGACTCAGCACTGCTTAGCTTCAGTGAGTGACCGGTCTTGGGTTGCAGGGTGAAATGGCTGTGGCAAAATTAGATTTTTACAATTGAGTAATTCCATGCAAATGTCAACCATTCCATGAAAGATAAATAAAAATCGGGTTTTCAGTTAAAATAGCAAAATCCTTCCTAAGTTTTTTTTGTGTATGCTTGTATTTTAAAGTACTGTAAAAACACTTAAAAATGTCTCTGGTAAATTAAATATAGTTTGTTTAAAAACAAAATCACACAAGTGGCAATTTCACATCTGTCACAACCATAGTGGAGAGATGTTGCATCCATAACGACAATTATTTTTCCACATAAAATGCTAAAAAAAAATAAAATCAATCATTTTGGTTCTACAGTGAGCCGACTCTTATCCTTTTGATTAGCATTGATTCTTTTGGGTTGTACAGTTTAATCCAAAGAATTACTACAAAGTATGTTGTGTACTGTAAACTCGCTAACTTTTTGGGTCACATTTATAAGGCATGTTTATTTTCCTCTTTTAAAATATAGAAAATGTTAACAGATTGACATTTTTTTGTTCCCATAACTCTGATTAGTTGTTTTGAAAAATATAAACGGATGTTTCGAAATAAGTTTAATTCAATTTCTATGTGAATTTATATTTTGAGCTTGAAAACTGAAAACGTCACATCCATAATGCTGGTATTGCTCAATTCATGAAGAAAACGTGAGCGGTGTTTTTGCTCAAGGTCAGTTTTGCAAGACTTTATAAATTTTACTCAAGTGACATCTTGTACACAAATATATAAATAACTACAAATTATTGTTTGTTTCAAGAAGAAATAAAAAAAGTTTAAATTTTGTAAAACACTAGCCTGGTTGTTAAATATGCTGCAATTTTTGTAATTTCCTACAAAGCTCAAAAGATAACAAAACTTAAAAGGATGGTTCACCCAAAAACGAAAATAGTCATCAATTACGCACCTAAAGTTCCTTATAAAGTATTTTGGAAACCTGTAAGCATTGACTTATAGAACAAAAAACTAATACTAGTATTGAAAAGACGACATTTTCAGCTTACTTCAAAATATCTTCTTCTGTGTTTAACAGAACATACTAATAAAGGGTGAATGAATGATGACAATTAATTTAGGGTGAACTATCCCTATAATATTAATATTAATCATTATGTAGTCATTAGCTTACCTAGTGGTTTTTAAAAACTACTTGAGGGAGAAAGTAAATAGTGAGTTAATGTTCATTTTTGGGTGAACTAGCCCTTAAAAGAAAATAATCTCACCTACAATTTTCAGGCATAGTTCCCCCGAAAATGTCTTAGATGCCAGAATTAAACATTTAACAGACAAACCAGAATATAAGCCAACATGTGAATTAAGAAACTAATTGCACATACCTGTCCCTCTTCTTGGAGTTTCTCAGCTCTCTCTGTGCTGTTACTAAGCCCCTCCTTCACAGCTGCAAGCTCCGCCCTCAGAGCCTCATGCTCCGCCCTCAGGAGGACCAGCTGCTGTTCTCGCTCACGAAGAGCAGTCTCTGCTTTAGCCAAGGTCTCTTCAGCACATGTCTGCAAAAAACACATAGTCAGCCTTTTAAAAGCAGCACCAAAAGTTACAACATCAGTTACGAAACTCAATTATTCTAGCCATGACATGCACTAACGACAAAACACTGCTGCAAATGACCCGTAAAAGCATGACTCAATATGTAAACTATTTCCAGCTTCCCAGAGCACATAAAACACTCCAAAAGGATCATGTCCAGCCATTACATTTTAAAGGAATCATTGTTTTGTCTCCTAAATAAACAATAACAAAAGTACACACAGCACTAAACAGTGTTTAATAAAACATTATCTGCTAAAACGCATGCCAATCATACTCTAAACACTGCATATTACAAACAAAGTGGGTTTACCTTGACTACATCTTAAATTTAGATCAGAGTTTAAAGTAAACAGCTTAAAAGACTTGAGACAAGACTTCCTCTTTCTGTAAATTTGCTTCCTGTGTGAGCCGTACTCTCATATGACAGTGGGTTGGACTAAACCACATTCTCATTCCTCCCCTTTCTTTCTGCAGTAACTTAGTCACTACCCAAACTGCACACACCCACACACGACGTGCATGATCTGCAACTAATTACACACTCTGGAAAGCCTCAAACTATGAGTCAACTTGCTAAATAACCCATTGTTTATGTCATAGCAAGAGAAATGTTGCACTCTGTTAGGTTACACTGTTTACCAAGACTTACATAAATACCACTACAGTGAGAAGAAATCAATACTGTACTCAAATAGGTCACAAGTGAGCAGAGTTTGATTAATAATAATAATAATAATAATAATAATAATAACAATAAAGGTTTTAAAGTAGACCTCACCAGTACTTCTTTTTGAGCTTCTCCTTGTTTAGCAACCGCCTCCTCCTGTTGCTCACGCAGCTCTTTTATGTAGTTCGTCTTTGATGTCATTTCCTGTCTCAAACGCTCAATTTCCTCCTGGAGACATCCCTCACGTTTTCTCAGAGCCTCTCTTTCCATGGACAGCTCGCATTTGCTGGTTTCCAAGGCACTGAGGTTGACCCTGCCTGCTTGGACGTGCTCCTCAAGCTCTTCAAGTCTGGATCGCAAATCCTCAAGCTCGTCCTGATACTCCTCCTCTCTGTGCTGGAGCTCTGAGATCTGCTTTTCCAGAAGCTCCATCTCAACACGCTGGTTATTCACCTCCTCCTGAAGCTCGTCTCTTCTCTCCTCCACCATCCTCAACTGGAGCTCCGACTCCCTCAGGCAGGACTGATGAGATCGTTCTTTATCTTCTAACTCTTCCACACAGGCCGCCAATCGCTCAGCTTCTGTCCTTTTCTCCTCCAGCTGGAGTGTTAGTTTTTTTGCCTCCTGCTCCAACACGACCACCTTCCCCCTTTCCTCTCCAAGACTGCGCCCGAGTGCCTCCACCTGACCTCCATACTGTTCTTCTTGGGAATGCAGCAGTCTCTGAAGGGAGTCCTTCTCCCCGGCGGCTTGCTCCAGCTCAGTCTGTAACTCTTGCAAGCGAGCACGGGATGACTGCAGTCTGTGGCTGTTGAGCTCCTGGCACAGGCTTTCTTCAGAGGCCCTCTGCTGGCGAGGACGAGGAGACCACGGAAAGTCTGACGACTCGGGGCTGTCAGTGTTGGGGTCGCTGACTTCATGATGGTTGGGGTCAAGCTGGCTTATCTCCTCTTGAAGCTTGTTAATAACCTCATGAAGCTGCTCCATTTCCTCTTCCTTTGTCTGCTGTAAACGTTCCTGGTCACAACGGAGACGCTCTACCAGAGAGCGAAGTTCTTCAATCTCAGCTTGCTTTTCCTCTAGAATCTGAAAATGAAATGAGGACACGTTACAAACCAGAGGGGGGGAAAGTAGGTTGTGTGACATACCCAGGTAGGTTTAAGGATATAAAGCTGATAATGTCGCTGCACGATATTGGACAAAATCTGACATTGCTATGTTTTGCTTCTCTGCAATATATATTACAGTATGAATACAATTTCACCAGATGGCTTGAATAGCTCTATTCGGAAAGAAATCATTAACTTACCTCGATTGGGGTGAGTTTTGTGAGAATGTGAATCATGTATACAAAATAAACAAGTTGCAAGAAATAAATTATTATAACAGAGCAACGAAAAAAGTGAAATAAACAGTGCTTTATGGAGTCAAACAGTATTTAGGTACAGAAATAAATACTACGTTGTTATTTTACATTTCATTATTCATTGTAATAATTCACTAAAATTATTCTTCACTAAAGTTACAAACATACTTTTTTTGTGCCAGAATGCTTTAAACTTTTGAAATGCCTTTAAAACACATGCAAATGATAAAGATTAACTCAGTTATGGTTTTTCTTGGCTATGACTCAACAAATGTCATGTATTCGCAACAGTTATGCTGATCAACAATAATCCCAACTCAAAATTGCATATCATGACTATTGCGGACACACACATTGCGATATCAATGTTGAAATGTATTGTGCAGCCCCTCTAAAATATGCTATTTGTCAAATATTTGGGTAAAAACAAACTTTTACCCCCATTGAACACGATATATTTTATTTTAAGAAACATTTTATTTATTAATATATTGGAACAGTAAATATGTCAGGCCAAATAATTAAAATAAATCACTTCTGCTCTCTTCATTAGATTCACAACCACAGATTTCGTAATCTGTTAAAAAGGCATCTTTGGATATCTTTCTTTTCTTTGGACATAAAGTAAGCCACTGCACTGTTCAGGTCCATATACTTGGAAGTTAGTGCATAATTCCTCATTCACACTAGCAGTGACTTTGTAGATGCCTGTCGCTCTGGGTGGCGACCTGCTGCAAATGCAGGTCTGTGTAAGTCTAGAGCATGGAGAATACAACCGGCCTCTGCAGGAGCTGAGGGAGAATCACGTGAGCTCAAGAAAAAGTCGCTATTCATTTGCATAAAGTTGAAGGACTCTCAACTCGACACGCCAACCAGGTCGCTCACATAGATGGACATCACCGGAAGTTGCTCACTCTATTGAAATGAATGGTCACTTTGCAACTGCGAGTCGCTCGTAGTGTGAATAAGGCTTAAGCGATTTGCTTTTCAAATGTCTGCTGAATCATGGGATGACCAGTAGCTTTTGAAGTGAATTGTCCATTTCTGCTGGAGATAGTGTTGCTCTAAAAACCTAAATAAAACAGTCGTAAAAAACTAACATACCTTATTATCGTTGGTGATATCCAGCTCCTGCTGCAGCTGGAGGACCTGCTGGTTTAAGTGGTCGATCTCCAGATTCTTCTCCTCCAGAAGAGCTGAAGGCAGCTGAAGCATGGATTCATCGCTGCCCTCTTCTAGTCGTCTCGTCAGAGTGTCCACAGTCTCCTATACACAGAACAAAGTTTGGGATTTAGTGAACACCAAGTTATCTGCATGATGTGAAAAGCTCATCACTGTCTATCAGAGATCTGTGCAATGAACACGATCTATAAAAGACTATGAAGATGCTGACCATCCTCTAATGCCAAGGACACCCAGATTATACTTATCACGCAGCTATACTGAGGACTTACCTGCAGGTGTGTGATGTGAGCATGAAGCTGTTCTTCTGTAGCTCTGCTTTCTCTGTTTTTGAGCTCAAGCTGTAGCGTTAGTTGTCTGACCTCTTCCTCCCTCACTACCAGATCCTTCTCAAGCTCGCTCGCACGCTCTGATAGCAACTCCACCTAAGTAAAAATATGAAAATCAACAACAATTACAACATAAATCATAATCCATGTTTTCATACAATGCATCATGAATAACACAAATCAAGATCAGTCTGTAAATATAATTGCAGATGAGACGGGTGCGTGTCTGTTTGACTGCATTTGGCCACATAAGCGTGAAGCAATCCAATAAAACGGCTTTTTGACTACCACTGGAAGGGCTTGCATGTGGACATGATTAATATGATCTAGAGTCAAGTTAGACTTGTACTAAGCCTTGTCCATTTGTGATCAGGTTGACAAAGTCTTCTTAAAGAAATTTGCATGACATTTGAGGACTTAATGTTTGGATGCACGCACACTAAACATGCGCGGATCTGCTAAAAAGTCACCTGAATTTGCGGCTTCTTACTAAATCATCCACCCACTACCTGCTCGCACATATAATTTTTTCTGGTATATATATCTGCACCTGATCATCACTTTAAAAATTCTAATTCTTTGTTTTTTTTTTTTAAGCATGACGATAGGTCAGTGTGGATCATTCGTTACTAACAGCAGATTCAGTGAGCTAATCTGTGCGCATCCCTTGCCAGAGACAACTTGAAAGGGGCGTACTGTATATCAAGGCAGCACAGGTCCACACATGCATCCACGAGACTAGACTTAACTTCCGGTGGTATTTTGGGTGTCCTGATGAATGTAGGAACCTTAAGTGCTTGTCTGACTTTGACTTGACCGGCCTTTCGATTTAGCACACACATGATGTTTCATATTTGAGGTACCGGTCTTGTGGCTTTCAAATACATACAGCGCTTCACAGCCATTGGAAAGCCTATTACATACCCAGCAATTGATTCATCCTTGTTAACCCCTTAGCTAAAACGCTCCGACACAGCATTTTTCTTTCTTTCCTTCCTTTTGTTTTGATTTTAATTCTCCCTTTTTGAGTTTCTCTTGGTTTGGGTTTGCCTCCATTTCAGCTTTAACAAATGTGATTACAAAAATACATAGCAAAAATAATTAATTAAACTCATCCCGCAGTTTATCATAATGTATTTTTTTATTACCAGCGGATTATCCGCAGCACCCACAAATATAACCACCACCCGCGGATCACTAACGCACACAGGCAAGCAAAGGCTATGTGCCTCTTCTGTTAAAGCTACAAAGTGCAAATAAGTGCTGGGGATGTTTGTTTTTTGTTGTTGACTGTATATTTTCTGTTTTGTGCAAATTGATAAACTTATACAAGTATAAATTTATTTATTTATTTTTTAAAGAGAGAGAAAAAAAAAAAAAAAATCACCAAAAGTTCACAAAAAAAAAAACTAAACTATTTATTCTCACTCAATTGATTTTCTAACTATGACTTTCTTCTGCTAAACAAAATATATTGGGGAAAAAACCTGATTGTTGACGCCTATGGACTTATTTCTTATTATCTTTATTCATTCATTCATTCTATCTATCGATCCATCAAGTTAATGCATTTTTAAAATATCTTTTGTGTTCAATAGAAGAAACTTAAATCCTCATTAAAAAACAAAAAAGGGTAAGAACATGACAGAATAAAAGTAAATAAATAAATAAATAAATAAACAAACAAATAAATAATAATAATAATAATAAAAATAAACTAATACAGGGTGTAAAAGGGCCTATCGCTTGGTTTAATCCTGCTCCAACTACACAAGCACACACACATACTTGTTGTTCTTTGGTTAGCAGATCCTGTTGTGTGGCTTCAAGCTGCTCTAGAAGGTTTGGGTCAGGGGTCACGTCAGGGAAGCGGTGCCTGGTCTCATCTAGCTTGGACTGAAGAGCAGAGATCTGGAGCTTATTAGCATACAGCTGCTGCTGCAAAGCTTCTTTATCCTGAAAGTAAAAACAAACATGGATCACTTTGGATTAGAACCATGTAGACAACTGTAAAAAAATAGAAAAATAACACAATCTCCTACAATCTCACCAGACAATGGTAATGTTTACAAAACACATACATGACGGTATTCATTTTATAAACAAAAAATGGTGAAAAATGTTTGCTGACAAACATTTTTCCAAGGCTAAGCAAGGATGACTTGGATTTCATTAGGTACTAAAACAGAGTATCTTAGCATGCAATAAAATCTAAACGGCATTCTATTTTTTTTTTTTTTTTTTTTTTTTACAAATCAGCTGCATTGCACTGTTCATTCATTAAATGAGCAGATCAGTGTTTGTGCATTCACCATTAACAGTTACCGGTGCAGCAGACCGGTTAAGATTCTGTTTTCAAGCAACAGGCAACAAACATCTTTGCACCAGCGTTCATCAACATAAGGACAAATATGCATTTCAAACAATTCCTCTTATAAATAAGTGCTTTTTTTTAGTTTTATCTAATAATCTGAATGCAATTGACATTATTATTTTTTAAAATATTATTATTATATTCAATTCAATTTCAATTAATCTTTATTTCTATAAAGCTGTTCCAATTTAATATATACATGTTCCTTGACTATTGTAATTACATTGTGTAATAGGAGGATATTTCTAGGCCAATATACCTAGGATTTCTACTCATTTCGGCATAATAATCAAGGAAATTTGCTGCTGTACCATGGCTGCAGCAGATGCAATGACATTATGCAGCACGGTTACCTAGTTGGTTACCTAACTGTGGACTATTTTCAGGCTCCGCGTAATATCATTGCTAAAGGTCTAATCTGATTCAATGATTAAAGCTAAGCGCTCCCGCCAGATGTGGAGATTGGCAGAATGGATTCAGATATGGTAAAACTGAACTATTTAACTCGAGGGGAATTGTAAAATGAGTATATTTCAAAGTAAATAAATAAACATAATAATAATAATAATAATAAAGTACTCCTTTAAGTATTTGGATACAAACACTAAACATACATGTAATAGCATAGGTCAAGCAACACCGAAAACTATAGTATATAAAACTAATAAAGCTGCCGAGAAGAGATACTTTTAAGGAGGTTACAAGATAATTCCAAATCGAATGGTCCGATCTTTATTTCTTGATCACCTTCACAATATAGATTGTGTCAAAGCAGCTTATCATAGCAGTTCTAATAAAATGAAACTGCTTCAGTCCGGTTTTCAGAGTTGAAGTTCAGTTTAGTTCAATTCAGTGTAGTTTAAATTTCACTGCTGAAAGCCCAAACACTGAAGAGCAAATCCAACGATTATACACATTGACAACAAGGCAATGATACAGTTGGAACTAATTTCAGGATTAAAACTATTTTTTTATATAGTTATATTCTATTATAGTCATAACTACTGCATGTTATATTTAATTTTTTTACCTTTTGCTTGCATTCATTCGGTCTAAAAATTCTTATCTAAAAATGAGCATTCGGGATATGTATAAAACATTTGCCTTTATATTTCATGCATATTTTCTGCGGGTATACAAGTACACAAAATACTTGAAAAAAATGCAACTGAAATGATATTGTTGTTAAATCAAGTTATCTTTGTGTCATTTCAATCAGGTCCTACTTGTATGTGTATTTTTGCACACCTGTGTGAGCTCCTGAATGTTCTTGTGTGCTTTTTGAAGTTCTTGCTCCAGCTGTGTTACAGTTCGGCTTGCCTCCGCACAGCTCAGCAATGCCTGCTCCAACTCGCGGATGCGAGTTGCCAGTTTTTCAATTTCTTCATTACGCTCTTCCAGGTCACGCTGGCACTGCTCTTTTGCTAATAATAGTACACTGTAGTCTTCAATTTTATCTTTGATCAGAGCCTGAAGACTTTCCACCTGTACAAACGTCACATCAAGAAAGTCAAATTCATAGAAAATAATGATCTACAGGTGTATGATGAAAAAAATTCAAGAAACACTCCCCTTTATTTAGAAATAGGCTAATTTCTAAATCAGTTAAATAGTTTTAGCATTTTTGAATCCATTCAGCCGTTCTCCGAGTCTGGAGGGAGTGCTTTTAGCTTAGCATAAATCATTGAATCGGATTAGACCATTAGCATTGTGCTCAAACAGTTTTAAAAATTGGTAAAAAAAAAAAGAAAAGAAAAAAAGTTTGACTCTTTTGTAACTACACTGTATAATAAAACCGACAATTTTTTTAAAGTTTCTATTTTATAGGCCAATATGGCTAGGAACTATACTCTCATTCCAGTGTAATAATAAAGAAACTTGGCTGCTGTACCATGACTGCAGCAGAGGCAATGATATTACGCAGCAGTGTTACCTAGTTGGTCAACTGTGGACTTTTTTTTTAGACTCTGCGTAATATCATTGCTAATGGTCTAATCCGATTCAATGATTTATGCTAAGCTAAAAGTACTCCTGCCAGACACTGAGATCAGCAGAATAGATTCAGATATGGTAAAACTCAACTATTTAAGGAGAGTTGTAAAAGGAGTAATATTTCCAAAAAATAAAATAAAATGAGTGTTCCTTTAAGTATTTAGATACAAACACCAAAAATTGAGGTCAAGCAGCACCAAAACCTACATAAAACTAATAAAGCTGCCAAAAATCAATTGTAAACATGTTACAAAATTATCCTTAATGGAATGGACAGATAAGCTGAGGTGAACAGTTAAGGAAACAAAAAAAGCCATTCTTTTAGCAGCTACAACAGTAGTAAGCAGACATTTTGTAGGATGAAAAAAAAGAACATGTTTTGGCATGGTAGGACGGAAGAGGAGAAGACAAAACAACAACATTAATGGCACACATGACTGATGTAATGTGTAAAATGGAGAAGCTTTGACAAACAAGACAAGGCGATGACTGGATAATATCCATCACATGCTCTACCACTTGAAACACTGCCTAAGCCATGCAATATCGGCTACAGAACAGCACATTTATGGCTAATGCTGGATCACATACCTGAAAAGCCAAGTCCTCAATCTACAATTAGTTAGGGAGAAAAAGAATAGCATCTAAATAAGCAGTCAAATCATTCAGAGATCAGAATCAATTAGAGAATATCAGAATGACTTTGGTTTCACAGTCAGAGGTTGTGAGTTTGGAAGAGTGGGATTCATAGATCTATAAATAACATACTTTAGCCTAAATGAATTTCCACATCATCATGGGAATACAGGCAGGTTTAGTCAAAAACACACATTAAATAATGATCTTGTCGATTAATAAATTAAATTTTTTAGCAGGTACTTTTTGTTTTGTCAAGACGCTTTTGAAGTGTATTTAACACTGCAAACAGACCATACAAAATATAGAATGTAATACATTTTCATGAGAAGAAAATGTAAATGCATTAAAATTACATTGCAATTAAAAACTAAATTAATTTATATCTTAATATCACCATTTAAGCAAACAATTGTAACCATTACAACATACTTTATATTGACTTTCGCAAATTAAAAAGCAGAATTTCCATGGCATCTAATGAGCAGAAAGACACATGCCGCTTTGTGCTTTGAATATTAAAATGGTTTTAGATTGCATATAATTTGGCATGACTTTTAATAGCCAATACGAGAACAATGGATAATTTACCTTATTTTTTTCAAAATCTGAGGTGAACTATCCATTGTTGTTCTCGTATTGGCTGTTTACAGTTTATGATAGTTAAGTGCATCCTCCGAGTTGGCTCCTGCTCGATGGTAGTTTTAATAAATTTAGATTCAGCTTGTCAACTACTTTGAAGTGGTCCATCTGAAGCCTGGCATGTTACGCCCCATTCACATGGGGCGTCAGAGTCAACGATTTCCATTGACTTTGAATGGTTGATGTCAGGCGCTGCCGAACTGCATTGTGGATCCGTCGGCACTGCTTCAGCCGCGTTGCTTGCTGCAGAAGTTGAGAAATTCTCAACTTTTCAAGCTCCAGCGGAAGCGTCAGCCAATCAGATCGCTTTATGCAAATATCCCAGCTCAGAGAGTAGCCAATACCGTCCATACAGTTTGATAGCGGTTAATGGAGGAGACATTTTAAAATGGAGGATGAACTCATCATTGCGGTTGGAAATCACCCGGTCCTTTGTGGCCAATCGCTATATATATATATATATATATATACCGGGATTCATACCGGAGAGTTGCTGAGCTCTGGTCAAATTTCATTGGCTGATGCTACTATGACGATCGCGTCAGGGCCAAACTTCAGACACGCACTCAATCAAGCGTTGACGCTGAAGCCCCGTGTGAATGGGGTGTTAAACTTAGTATACAAGTACAGTTTGCTGACTGCATTTAATTAAAAATTTAATTTATTTTAATTCAAATCAAATATAAAAAATATATAGAAAATAGAAATATGTAAAATAAAATGAAAATATAAAATAAAACAAAATTAAAAGCTGAAAATTTGTCTAACCATAATTTAAAAAAAATAAATTAAAAGAAAAGAAAATATGGTAAAGAAAAATAAAATTGGTTAATGAAAACTAAAGGAGACAAAACAAAAACCCCTGATATTCCATGACTCGGAATTTCAAAAGGAACCCTGAATATAGCCGCTTTACAAATGAGAAAAGCAAAGCAAAACCTGTCCTGAACCAGGAATAAAATGGTTATAGAATAATTCCCTGAGAGGGGAAGCTTCTGCTGATCTATTTTGATGACACAGATTTGCCACATTATCCAATTTACAGGAAAAATAAAATAAATAAAATAGAGTAAATAAAATAGAATAAATAAAATAAAATAAAATAAAATAAATAATAATAATAAAAAATCTGAGTTTTAGGAGTTCTAAAGTTCTAGGCATTAAACCTTACCCTTTGACCCTTGCTGTCAACTGATGCGTGTCCTTTAGACGGATGTTTCAACTGAGCTTCCAGATTCTTGATTTCCTGCTGAAACTCATCCCTCTCATGCTCTCGTTCCACTGCTTGTTCCTGTGAAAAACAAATGAAGCTAAGACAAGCGAACACCAAGTCTATATGATTGGAGAAAAGTGTAAAACTGGTATCAGGGAGTCAAACGTCTGCACAGAACCTGATTGAAGCACTGGATAAACTCACGTCGATGAACTGCCGGTTATGTTTGAGCTGTTTCTCCAGAGCGTCGATGTGTTGCTGCAGGTCCTCAGTCTGCAGGCGGTGCTGTTCCTCCAGCTGATGCGCACGGCTCTCCTGCTCCTCCAGGGCCTGTTCCAGCATCTGCAGACGGGACGCCAAGCCGCCGCGGTCCTTCTCCGCCTGCCGCTGAACTTCCACACACTCCTGCCCGAGACGCTCGGTCTCCGCCAGAAGAGCTGCACAGAGCCCAGAAGAAACAGTGAGTTCATGTTTAAACAAAACACACTGAAGTATTAAAATGCAAGCATGCAAAAGAGCTTTGGATCATATGTGCACTCAATGCACAAATAAAAAAAAAAGCACAGCAAACTCGATAGAGTAGAAACTTGAAAAAAATGAAGACAAATGAAAACTTTAGACCTTCATAAGGATGTTCGAACAAGTTAGGCTGCAAAAAAAGATAACATTAAAGCAAAAACGTTAATGAAACACTAATTTCTAGGGATGTAACAATGCTCTTAAGTTACGATTCAATACATGTCTCAGTATTGAACTCACATTATGATATCTCTATACTGAATGCTTTATATTAAAAAAGACACTCAAAACAAAACTCCAATATTAAAATGCAAGCATGCAAGAGAGTTTTGGATCATTTGTTCACTCAACGCACAAATTAAAAAGCACAGCAAACTGGGTAGAGTAGAAACTGGCAAAGAATGAAAAGTCAAATAAAAATTTAGACCTTCAAAATGATATTTGAACAAGTTAGGCAGCAAAAAAATCGTTAATGAAACCGATTTCTAGGGGTGTAACAATGCACTCAAGCCACGATTCGATACGCATTTCGAAACTGAACTCGCGATAAAAATAAACTTAAAATAAATTAAATTAAAATAAACCTGATCCACGTAAATCATATGTACGACAAGTGGCTCCAGATCTTATGAAGCGAAATGAGAAACACTATTATCTGTTATTCACAGCCTAGGCAAACGGTTCCAAACACACAGCAATAGGATTCATTCACTAGAGCATCCTTTATCTCTCTGTGGTCAAACAAACTAAAAAATCTCCATATGTGGTGCTGCAGCCACGAAATATCAAGATCACGAGTCGCATTGTTTACATCAGCAATTTTTATTTCACGATTTCTGGTTAGTATAATGTATCGTACCCACAGGGCGCCAAGATATATTTACGGCCGCCCAAGTAAATTTAGTGACACTTTTTATTTTATTTTTTTTATTTATTTTTTTTTACTATTATTAACATCCTTTAAAACTTTTTTGTATCTGCCTAATAGAAGCAAACACTGACAGCACGCAGCCATGAGAGCGAGAGAAAAAGTAAACCACAGATTCTTTAAAGAGCCCCTATTATGGGTTTTTGAAAATGACCTTCCATGCAGTGTGTAACACAGCTCTAAGTGAAGTGAAATATCCAACTAAAGGCCCGTGCACACCGAGACGTTTTTTGCTCGCGTTTTCGGTCAACGTTTCACGCCTAAATAAATCAAGGGCGTCAATGTGATTGTGCACACCAACGCGCAAAAAGAAAGGCGTAAAAGCGTCATTTTTAAAGAAACACTTCACGCTCGTTTTTTTGTTTTGTCATGCCACTTATTGCACTGGTGAACAATAATCATTTCTTCATCGCTAGAGCTGCTACTTGAACCATCCACGCTTTGCCGATTGCCAACAACAAGCGTGTTAACTTTCTCTTTTCTTCTTCTGTGTAACAAGCGGGTGTCAGAAGCTTGGCGCCACCCTGTGTGCAATCTAACGTCAAGGAGTGATTTTGCATACTCTTCTGCTCGACGCCAGAGAAAAATCGCTTGGGCTTGAATGCGGGAAAAACGTCTCGAAAAACGCTGACGATAAACGCAAACGAAAAGTGTCCCAGTGTGTACGAGCCTTAAGGCTTAAATCTGAAAGTGCACAAGGTTTAAAACGATTGATTCATCTATAAGAGTCGACTTATAGTGGTTCGAGTTAATAATCTTGATAACGAGTCTTTAGCTGTGCCGGCGTGACGTGGATATAGAACTTAAGCCCTGCCTATTAGTTGCACACGCAAACCTGGGAAAATTGAAATCCTCGGCCCTACCCACAAACACAGTAGCAAGAATAAGAAAAACCACACTGTAGCAGAAGCCGGCTGAATCATGCCGCGAAGACTCTGTGCTCATCTGGATATTATTGGAAGTGTGAGGGAAAATTTGTGTTATTTTCCCTACCCAAAGATGAAACCGTAAAGAGTCAGTGGTTGAGGTTTATTTTTGCAAAATTACCTCAGCATTATAGTCCCAGCCTTGTGCTGTGTTCCTGTCATTTTTCTGACGAGTGCTTTAGCAATCTATACCGCAAGTATATTTCAAACCTATGGGAAGCACTGTACACCCCTACAAATTTCTAAAGAATAATTTGCAAACTTCATCTGAAATGGATGCATTTAGTGGTCAAGTAAAAGCATTTTATTTTTAACTCAAACATTTACATCAGCTTTGGATTATCATCACAAACCTGTCTCTTCCTCTGCGTCGAGGAAGCCTACAGAGCAGAAAGAATTTGTAGGATGAAACCAGCTCCATCACAAGCACACAAATCACTAATTTACTTCTGTGTTAAAAGTACCCAGTATTGAACAAAATAATATCTTGATATTTTTTCTGAGATTTTTATAACCTTATTAGAAGCATCAAATGGCATATATGGTTACAGTGTCTTATTCTATTTAAATTTAGCAATTGAAATTCCTCAAATAAAATGAGCATCAACAGAAGTCCAATTTTGGACAACAGAAGAAGAAGTAGGGCTTGCTGATTAATCGAGAAAAAAAAATCTTAATGGACATTCAGAACATATAATCGATCTAATTTTCCCAGGTCGATTTTTTTTTCTGAATGAGCGAGTTTGAGCTTCTTGTACATTAAGGTAGCATTAAGAAAAAGCAAAACACAAGCGAAGAAACTAGACACAGAGAAAGATAACCCACTGCCAGCCAATGTTTCGGAAGTGTTATAGGCAGAGCAACACAAACAGCACACTGGAGTATATCAATGCACGGCTATGCGCAAGGCAAGTGGTGTGGGTCACGGCGATTACTTGATGCAGATGTATAAATCAGACTTTAAAGTCTGAGGCTGATTTGTTCTTCTCTAGGATATACAAGAGTCATTTTATTTAGAAGAGAGACTGCTTATTTTCTACTTTTAATAAGAAAAGCATTGGAAATAGTTTAATTTGTTACCAAAAGTGCAGGTTTTTTTATTTTTTCCACTTTTTTCTTTAAATAAGAAAAAAAAAGTGACTGTTGGATTTAGACAATGTGTGTTCAAATTTCAGTTGTTTAACACTGATGTTCAATAAATAATCATAGATATTACATAGTGTGCGTTTCCTTCAATTATTTTAAAATAAAGAAACTGCACCCTTCATTCAAAAATCTCTGACATGTGAGCATTTTTACTGCACAAAACCTGTCAGTGAACTATGAAGGCAAAAAATATATACAAGTTAAAATGATTTAGATTTTAGGTCAAATTGCCCAGCCCTAGAAAGAAGCACAGATTCTTCATACTGTATGTAGTGCAATTTACGTGCATTTAGATTGACTGATTGATGCAGCTCAAAAGGGATTGTTAACCTAAAAATTCTTATCATTTACTCTTCTTCAACTGGTTCCAAACCTTTACAAGTTTCTCTTCAACAAAAAAAAAAAACAAAAAAAGTAGTTTTACTATCCTATGGAAGTCGATGAACTTACAGGTTTTCAGCATTCTTCAAAATAACTTCTTTTGTGTTCAACAGAAAAAAGAAAATTGATTAGTATCGATACTGGCTTTTGCTCTCTTGAACTCTCATCACCAGAAGGGAGATTAATAATAATAATTAAAAATATAAACAATAATAATAATAATAATAATAATAATAATAATAATAATAATAATAATACAATTATATATTAATAATTAAATAATTATAACATTTTTTTTATTATCAAAAAATAAGATGAGATTGCACCAATTTAGTTTTCTTGTGTTATGCATTGCCTTTAAAAAAATGAAGAATGAATGTAGCGGAAACCATGATATGGTTTAGATATTTTTTTCCTTATTACTTCATTTGCATACTTCTACCTTGAGGAATTTGTTCCCAGAGTATCGAAAAAAGGCTTAGAACATTAACATTTTTCCAAGGTATTGTATCAAAGTGGGAAATTTCAGTAACGTGACAACACTATGAAGGGAGAGAAAACTACGACAATTTTCAATTTTGGGTGAGCTATCCCTTTAAATGCATAATAAAAAAAATGTATACTCCTAAATAAAACTTTGAATTACTATATTATAGATGACACACATTGCATAGACACCTCTTCAGTGAGGCAATCTGGATTGCACTGAATGACACCATTGGATGAATGCAAGTTATGTATTATAATCAGAGAATTACACTATAGAAGATTATCCCAACCCTGTCCCTGGAGGCACACCAACAGTACATATTTTGGATGTCTCCCTTATCTGACCCACTCATCCCAGGTTTTGGAGTCTCTTCTAATGTTCTAATGGGTTGATTCAGGTGTGTTTGATTAGAAAGAGGTTGAAAATGGGTACTGTTGGTGCGCCTTCAGGAACAGCGTTGGAAAACACTGCAATAGTACAGCCGCAAACCCTTTCTCTCTCACCCTTCTCAGTGTCTCCAAGGTCGGCAGTGAGGGCTTCCCTCTGGCGCAGGAGAAGAGTGTGATTCTCACCGATCTGCTTTAGCTGCATGCGTGCGCTCTCCAGCTCCTCTGCCAGACGCTGCTCCTGTGTCTCCTTCTGCTGAAGCACCTCCTCCAAAGCAGCTTTCTCAGCAACGTAGCCTTCTATTAGACCTAGAGCCATATGTACAGTTGCAGTCACAATTATTAGCTCTCCTGATATTTTTCAAGACGCTAGTATTCAACTAAAAGTGCAATTTAATGGATTAACTAGGTTAATTAAGCAAGTTAGAGTAATTAGGCAAGTCGTTGTATAACGATGGTTTGTTTTGTAGACAAATAGAAAAAGAAATTACTTAAGAAGGCAAGTAATATTAAGCTTAATATGATTTAAAAATAAATAAATAAAAATATAAAAAAATAAAAACTGCTTTTATTCTAGCCAAAATAAAACAAATAAGACTTTCTCCAGAAGAAAAAAATATTATAGGAAATACTGTGAAAATTCCTTGCTCTATTAAACATAATTTGGGAAATGTTTAGGAAAGAAGAAAAAAAATTCACAGGAGGGCAACTAATTTTGACTTAAACTGTAAATGCATTCAGGACAGCAAATGAGAAGTCATTGCAGAAGTGGCTGACACTGGAGGAGATATATGCAGATACAGATCATCTGTTAGTAAAGTGTAAATAAAGGAGTTCTGACCTTCGGCCTTGTGAAGCTCTAACTGTAGATGGCTCTTCAGACTGGCCTCGTGATCAAGCTGCTCTAGGAGCTGAGAGTTCTGAAACAGCAGAGACGCTCCGGCTTCACCTCCATCTCGGAATCTCTCATTTAGTACAGCCTGCAGACCACACATCTGCTCCAACTACAGAAGAGAAACAGAGGAGAGAAAAGATAGACAACGGTTAATTAGACTTTCCACACTTTCATGAATTAGTTCTTGAAGCACCATTATTTTTAAAATCAAGCACCTTTGTAATTTATACCACAAGCACATGTATCACCATAAAATTCCTTACTGTATTTAAATTAAAAATGTCAAAAAATTACCTTTTTTTATTCAGGAATTTCAAATAGTACAAAGACAATCAGACATTATATATGAATGGAAAAATAGATATTTATTCCACTGGTAAAAAAAAAAAAGCTGAACAATTTAGGTGCTTTTTTAAAAAAAAAAATCAACTTGTAAAGAATGTTTTTTTACATTTATTTTAATGAATTATGCCATAAAGGACATGCAAACACTGCTAAATATCTAGCTATAAACTCAACTGGCTTCTCCCCTGTACAGCTTCACATGAGAATCAAAACTCTTTTCCACAATTTTTTTATTATTTTTTTTAATGTATGTAAATAAAGTCATTTTTGGTTTTTAATTTTTCAGCAGTTTCACTTTCAATCTGTGACAGCTTCCATTTTTTTCTGGACAGCATAAATGTGCGTTCTGTGATGATGATGATGACAACGGGTGTGTGCGCACTCAGAGTAGATGTGTGTGTCTGTGGTCCTTTACTGACTAAAAGTCCTACCCAATGGTAATAGTTTGATTGCGGCATTTACATGTCTGCACTACACTTCTATAATATAATTGAAATAGGAATACTCCACGTCTGAACTCGATTTCTTTGTACGACGATTATGGCTTTAAGCATATCTAAAGTGCTATTCCATCGCATGTTATGAGACGTGGTTAATGTGTGTGGCTGCAGTTGTAGCATCCTCTGCTTTTGGACACGGCAACCTTTGAACTCCGATGAAGAAAAAAAGCGGTTACATCACACTCACCCACCCAAACAAACAAGTGACGCGACAGCCTGCATTGCCAGGTGTGTGCAAAGCACTTGATGTGCGGTTCAAATCCATTCCGGCGTCCAATCCTCAGTGCTTAACTCACCCTCCATCATAACAACTCACGAAACAACTTTTCACCTCGATGAGAAATCTCGTCACAATTTAGTCTTGCGAGATCTCGTAGCCCGAGATCTCTTCACATCCGTAAGTGTTACCGGTTTCCAGCTCTCTTCACAATGCTTTCTTTGCGTTCAACAGAAGAAAACTCAAACAGTTTTGTGAGAAGGGCAAGTAAATGACCAATTTTTCAGATCTATCCCTTTTAATATTAAAAGTGCATTAAACTTAAACAGTTTAAATAAAAAGCACAAACTTATACAAACAAATAATATATATAACAGATCATTACCTTTACCTCCCTAGAATTGCTATAAATACCGTTGACTGTCTGTAGCCATGAACACCATCTACTCACAACAGACAACATGCAAATCCTGTTATAATCAGTTGGTTTGTAAGTGTAGTACCTGTTGCGAGGACTCCGAAAGCAGCTCCAGTAGTTTATCAACAGCTGTTCGCAAACGTGTACAGGCTCCTAACATGAGCTCCTCTCCTTCTGCCTCCAGCTCACCCTCCGGTCCAGAGAACACACTCTCACAAAGCCTCTGAGACAACTCCGACACCTCATCCACAGCAGAAGACCACATGCTACAGTCAGTCTCTGCTTCCACACCAATCGCCTCTCCTGGAAAAAACAAAAACACAAATAACTAAATGATAAATTCACTGTTAAAAATCCAGTTTAAAGTCAACCAAAAGCGCTACATATGAAAAAGAGAAAACATATTTATAAATATATAAGTAATATACAGGTTTTAATCAAATCAAATTTAAGACTTAGGTCCTTTTTAAAACCATTATGAACGAAATTTCAGACTTAGTGTGAAGCTATAAGGATTTTTCTAATGACCCAGTTGTGCCAGTGGCAATCATTTTTACTTGTCAAAAACAAACTCAACTTTAGTTATAATTTTGTTATAATGCATCAAAAATAAGCAAACTCACTTTTTTTACACAACATTTCTTTACAAAAAATAGTTGAAATTGTTTTAAAGACCCCAATATACTAAACATATGCACAATAGTCTATCAGGTCAGTGTTCTCCACATCTATGGTCTAGAAATACCAAGAGAACTTTTATACTAATGTTATTGTAAGGAAGATAATTAAATCATATTGGTAAATAGAGTTAATATATAAAACCTTGTTAAAAGTTTCACAGAAATGTGATTGGATGGATGTTGGCCCAATTGGGAAGCTTTATGGACTTAAAAAAATAAGACCTGCTTAAAATGATTTAAGGCCTAAAATTGTTTGTGAAATTTAGGACATTGAGACCTTGCGGACACTCTAAACACAGTAAATGGTGTAAAACAAATATTAATTTTAGCAATTTCATCACTTGCTTTTGTTCATATCTCAGACAGTTTACTCATTAAAGTTTATTAAACTATTAAATGACAACAGAACATGGGTTGCTCTACAACTATATTTTTTTATAATGGCAAGAATAAAAAGCAAAAAAAAGTATGCTTACTAAAAACAAAAATACAGATTTAGCCCTCTCCATAATTCAAACATTACTGTCTGGATAGTTTCTCTCCTTATGCTAAAAAGGGAATAATGGTCCAACATTCCCGACCATCATCAACAATAAAGCCTAAAAAAACTGGGCATCAGTATATCGTAAACTGATATCAAAGTTATCAAAAGACCAGTTATCAAAGACATAATTTGTTACTCAATTTTATTTTGTAACTAATAAATTGATGTATATATTACAATTTTGAATATAAAACAGTGTAAAACCTGTGAATGGTGAAGAAACATATTTCTGTAATTGTTAAAACCAGAGGCCATGGCAAAAGTGGAGACCCGGGTACACAAACTTATCCCTCAGACTTTTCCAAACATTTTTAATAAAAACTTTCCCCTTTTCCCACTGCTGTTGCAATTTCTAACCAAGAATTATTGATCATCTGGTTATCTCCATGATCACTGATCAAAAAGATGTCTTTACAGACATACCTGTTTCAGACAAAATCTCTTCAAAGTGATTCATATTAAACTCAAATCAAACGCGGCGCCGCGCGAACTGTTCGCAAGTGTCTCAAAAAAAACAAAAAACATGTGCTCCGCCAGCCGAAATCATGTCGCGCGCACAAAGCGAACATCCGTCACATTCGCCGTCACATTCGCTGTGCGCACTCAGGCGAACTTCGAGGATGCGTTGAGTATGAACCTGGCTTTATATGGCAATTATTATCAATAACAACATCTGGACATCTTATTTATTCAAAAGGTTATTTGTTGAATTTAAAAGTATAGGCTGTTTATAGGTTAATTTTGGATTAACCAAGCATTCTTCTGATACACTTAAGCAAATATTTGGTTTTTGGTTTTTCTGATCTGAAAAAAATTATCCAAATCAGTTCTTTCACCATTTAAAAAAGCGATTTCATTTTGTTTTTAAGCACTCTTTGAAAGAAACATACCAGTTTCATGTGAATCATGACTACTCCTGGCTGTCATGGAGCTGGGTGTTTTGTCCTCGGACGGACCACCTGAAACACAAGACCCTAACTTGCGGCTGATGTGCTCTTCCGTTGCCATTGTAATTCGAAGCATCTCTTTGACAATCCGCTGTAGTTTATCTCTTGCTGTTTGCAGGTCTTGTCTGACAGAGACAAAAAATAATAATAAATACAGTATAATAATAATAATAATAATAATAATAATAATAATAATAGACTAAATAAATGAGTTTACACAAATCAGTTATAGTTTGCCCCAAATCTCTGCGGGTCAGCTAACCTTTGCTGTGTGGCCGTGCTGAGGTCTGTTCTGAGCATGGCCATCAGATTGTCTCCCTCCTGGTTCTCCCGTTCTCTGCGATGCAGGAGGGTTTCCAGCGTTTCCATTTCTGCTCCTTTGCCCTCCAGCTCCCCCTGCAGTCCACTGACCTCTGCTCGCAACTGAGGAAGAGGCAGAAGAGACAGCACAGACAGGAAACCGGTCATCACACAAGCAGAAAGAGTGTAAACGTTTGCCAGAGGGGTGTCAATTCAGCTAATGAATAAGGTAGTTGACATCTGGAGGCATAACAAATAAAGCTAGCTGAAAGGGTAATTAAAAAAATGTCAATCTTTTGATGGCCTCATAGCTCCATAGAGTGAGCAAGCGTCCGAGCATGAAAGATTCAATGCCAATAACAGTGGAAAACCAGAGATTAAAAAAGGAGACATGAGACAATGTAGCCTGAATTTAAATAAGGCTCCTGTAAGAATGTGTGGTGCTTTTCACCAGCCGAAAAGCATGCAAAGATGTAACCATAACAACCAGCCCTACCAAAGCTTAAATAGGCCCCATGTTATCCTTCCACCCACTAGTTCTTACACAGAGTTTGTGTATAGCATCCTCAACACCTCCTTAAAATAGCAGAGTCTAATATTCAGGAGTATAATATTCTATATTCTCTGGAAAATGTTTTGTTCAAAAGGGCATGTAGGTCTCTTACAATCATGAATATCGCGCTGATGATTAACTTTAGTTTAAATACCAGGAATTATGTTACTTACAGCTTAAGCTTTTGGTTTTAAAAGGAAGACTTTATAATACTGTATTATAAGTATTGTATTTTGGAATATTATAATACAAATATGCCCATATGACTTTGATGCTGAGGAAACTGCTGCACTAAAAGACTTCCCTTATTTGTTAGCTGAAATAATTGCGATTGATTAATCGTTTGATTTGTTGATATTTAATCAAAATCGCAATTATAGTCATGTGACCAAGACCTACAGTTCCGGTCACATCTAGGCATAGGACAATAACCGTTTTCAAGGTATATTGCGGTTTAGAGAAAAGGTTTTAAAACAGTCAATTTCCTGCAATACCATTCCTAAGGTATGTGTAATATTGTTTTATTGAGGACAACAGCATTTCCAGCAGAAAAGATATCCAAAAATGCCACTTAAATTTAAACAAATTTGTCCTTTTGAAACTATTGAAGACAGCAGAAGTCAATGATACATTTGTATTATTTAGCCTAACATGTTTACTGCTTTAAAATATTATAAATGTTTCTCAAAATAAAATATTTTATGTTCAAAAGGGAAAAAAGTTATTTTACCCAGAAATGTAAAAAATATATATATTTTAGAGCAGTAATTACAATACCGTAAAACCGTGATATTGTCCTTTGCCTTTCTTTTTTCAATATTATTTTAATTCTTTACTGCCAACAGTTTACTTGCATAACCTTTGCTTTACATAAATCTTCAAGAGGTTGCTGTAGTGTTTCACCTTTACACAGACTTGAATGAGATGTACCTGTGACACGACAGTGTCTAGCTGCTGTAGTTGTGCTGTGAGCTGGCTCATCTTGTCACTGTAAGCGACTTCAGTGTGCTCGTGTTGCTGTCTCAAAGTCTTTTCCAGCTCCTCAAGAGCAACAGCCTTTTCCTGATCGCTCTCCTCCTGGAAGACACACAGACATCATACATGTCACGCAAGTCCAAGCAAACATAATAATAACCTAACTTAGATCAGCATGTACTTGGTGATCTCCACAACTTGTGATCTCCACAACTAACAAAATTAAAATGATCATTGACAAATCAAAGAAAAAAATGACACACAAAACACACACAAAATGTCAAATCCTTCAGTCAGTCGTCGCTCACGTGTCCCTCTACACTTCCTCCCATCTGTAGGATTAATACTGTGAGGACTTCTCTAATGCTCCAATGGGAAGGAGGCCAACTGACAAAACGACTAGGGTAAAAATGTCAGAAATCCCTGCGCTGAAAAATTTAGCTAGCGGACTGCTCTGCAGGGTCAAACGCTCAAGTCTGACAGCCTCTGATCCGGAGAACAGGTTTACTTTGAATGATGGGAGCTATAATGTACAGTAGAGGGTGAGGATTAGTATTAATTTGAGCTTAGGGTGGACCGGCCCCCTGCTCCAGATGTTAACTCCCTCCCCCAATAAGCTTAGCTATTGTTTATAACTGCGCTTATGAGAGCACAGCAATAACAACAAGCTAAAAGCAGAGGTGTGAATTATTGCCTATAATAATAATAATAATAATCATCATCATCATCATCATCATCATCATCAATATCTCAACTGGTGTTTTAATGGGGACCTTATATGTCTCTTTTTACAAGATGCAAAATAAGTCTGTGATGCCCCTAGACTAGAGTGTGTGTTAATTTTCAACTTATAAAACATTATTTGTGTGGTTTTGTAGGTCTTTGATACTGTATGGCCCATTTTAGGCTTTGATCCTAATTGACTTGTGGCGACGCTGTGTGTTCTGTACCCTGATAGAAACGTATGTTTAGAATTCTGAAATGCATGGAGCTGCGTGGCATGACACGGTGCCTCTGGTGTGCAACCCCCTTTATGTGTCAGCATAGCGGCAGATTCAAAAACAAGACTAATCCCCTATCTTAATGACTGAGAGATCAATAATGAATGGGAATTTCCCACTCTGATGGCATGTACAAAGGGAAAACACCAATCAAATTGTTTCTGCAGAACTTTTTTTTTTTTATATTTTTTTTTTATCACGTGCGATTATATATTAAATAAACAAAAATAATACATTTAGAAGCTGGTTAATCTAAAATAATAATAGTTTTTTATTTATAATATATTTAGATTAGGACGGACGGATGGACGGACGGACAGACAGATAGATAGTGTTAAAAATAGAAGTTAAAAACATCACAACAGTTAAAGTAATGAGATAAAAATAAATAAAATCCTGTGCGCTTATTTTATTTTGCAAAAGCATGATTACAATTTTATACAATAATTAAAACCATAATTGGGTTATTTTTTTGAAATAATGTGTTTTGTTTCTGCCGCAGAACATATCAGATTCATTAAGCAACAAAACAAGGTTATTCTTGAACTAATAATTTCTGAAAATTTATTGATCCATTAAAAAAAGGCACTTTTATAGTTACTCAATCCATTTCAGAGCAAAAATTCTGTGAATCACTCGAGAGGAACTTGCTGGAGCTTTAGGCTTTGTATACACTAATCCAGCTTAATTTAAAATTGTGTTATATGAAAAAAAAAAAGAAGAAAAAAAAATTGTGGACATAGCATTAGTGTCAATTACTTATCCAAGATGGCCTAAATCAGCCCAGATTAAAGCACAAAACACATGCAGCAAAAGATTACCTTTATGCCCTTGAAATTTAATAGCTTAACATGTCCTGCATTACACGAAACTCAAATTAAATGTAACAGATGAAAAAAAAATAATAATAACTCAAGTGAAATTATTACCATCTGCTTCAAACAGTCTAATTCAAACATTGGTTGTTACATGAGTACTATGTTGATTCGAGACTATGCAATATAAATGTAATCAACTTAAAGCCATGCAAAAAAATACCATGAATATGCAGTTTCTAAAAATAAAATTAAGAAAACATTAAAAATAAACCACAATACACTTACAATTTTAACCATGGTGAACGCGCTCAGACCTACTTTCAAAGATCCCATATATTGTTTTAATTGTACATGCTGGTACCTAATCAATTACTTACAGTAATGAAGATTTTTATCTGAAATGTTTAGCACTATACAAAAAAAAAAATAACAAAAAAAAAATTACCCACATCTTGAATAGACTAAAAGAGATTGAAATTGATTTTGGGTAAATGTCCTGTTAAAAAAAAAATTATAATAAATAATAATAATAATAATAATAATAATAATAATAATAAATAAATATAGAACACACAATCATCAGGTAAATAGCTCGAGTAAGTTTAAAATATTCAAGAAATGTTTATTAAAATAAATTTCTATACACTGAATTGGTCTATATAGTAATATCAACTTGTCTGGAGGTAGATCCATACTGCTTTTTACCAGTAAAAACATACAAAATGGAACCTATGCTAATCTATATAGTCAATTTGTTAAATAAACTTAATTTAATATAGTATATATTAATTTAATAATGTATTAATTTAATATAGTAATAACAGATCACGTCACAGTTCCTGCTGGATGCGAAGTCCTATCTTTTTTTTTTTTTTTTTCATTGTTTGAGAGGCAATCTCTTATGCTTAATGCAAGCATTTGAGACATTTTTGGCCAATCATCAACACACTGGCGATGAGTTGAGTTGAATGCACAAGTTACTTCCTGACTTTAGATGGCGCTTAATGAAAAACAGAAATACCCTGGTACACATGACACTGCACAACTTTAGGCTTCTAACACTTGTTAAACATCATCCTTATTTTCATCCTCATGCTTTTTTATTTTTTTGGTGTGTATTTAAAAAAGAAAATAATAAATAAAATAAATAAATAATAATAAAAAAAAATAATAAAAAAAAATAAAAAATAATAATAAATAATAATAAAAAAAAATAATAATAATAATAATAAAAAATAAAAAAAAATAAAAAAAAATCGCAAATGCTTTTCCATTGTTGCTTTTCCAATCATCTGTTCAAAGGTTTTATTTATTCATTTAATTTTTTTAAATGAATAAATTAGCTTTTTTTGTAATTTAACATTTAATCCACAGCCTGGGAAACCAGTTCTCAGTGCTCACAAGAGTTTAGTGAGCACAAGCTTCCACTCTATTGATGACGCATGCACAATCCCAAACATGAACTCAGTCACAAGTTGGTATTATCTTTAAATGTTCTACTGAAGAATAAAAAAAGCCACCTACATCTTCAAATGGCCTGAGGGTTAGTGATTATGATTATACAATTTTAATTTTGGGTAAATTATCCCTTTAGAGAGTGGTGATGATTGGTGACAACCATCTTACTGTACACAAGTATGAAGACACCCCAGTTTTAAGGATATCTCAGGGACACTACCAGCAAACTTACAAGTAAAAAAAAAAAAAACTTAACTCTTACTTAAAGGGGTGTTCCACCAAAATATCATATTTTAAACTTTAGTTGATGTGTAATGTAGCTGTGTGAACATAAACAACATCTATGAATGTAAAATGCTCAAAGTTCAATGCAAATGGAGACATTGGCTATTACAGAGTTAGCACAGCAAAGCCTACAGCGAACGAAGTTTGGAGACAACAAAAAATACATCCAGGCTTATGAGATCACAAGGGCTTCTGGTTACGTGCATTGACCTCACGCACACACTCTGCGCAGCTAAGGGGCATGGCCAGAGGCTAAGTAATGTTATAGCAGAGAAAGCTAAAATGTCATCCAAATGCTGCTATTTCCACGGAGGTTCTTCTGTTTTTGTATTTGGGCTTTCAAAGGACACGATACAAAAGACAGAAGTGCTTACAGTTTAATTTTAATTATCTTTCAGAGAATAATAAAAAAAATTATATAAAAAAAAAGATATAGCTAGAATTTGACAAAGCAGAACTTTCTGAATCTCTCTCAGTTTAATGTTGGATTTGGCTAAAAACTTCTCCAACCAACAAAACTGTGGATTGTGAGCCACAACCTGCAAGTATTTTTATTTGTTAAAATCCAATAACTACAGGCACAATTTACAGTGTTAACAGTATGTTGTAGCAAGAACGAAAACAAGAACTAAAACAATGTGAAATGCTGTTTGGCACCACTAACAATTTAGCAATTTATATGTGAAAGAGAGTAGTCAGATTTTATTTCATCTTCATTTTCTGTCTAATTCAGGCAGCCAACACTGCTAACAGCTGCTCCGAATGACAATTTACACAGCGTGCACTTGTAGGGGCATGACGTAGAACCGATGCGCGAATCATAGCACATTATGTTAGCTGACCAATCATAGCCTCTTGTGGACAGGCCTTTTTAGAGGAACTAGGAAATATGACATTCGTTTTCATGTTAGCCGAGTAGCTGTATATAATCAAAGTTAGATATGAAAAAAATTGCGTGATTTTCTACAAGTGAAACATGAGCACACATTGCTTCGCATCTTATAAACACAACCAAGCCTTAAAAAATATATACTGTGGACCACCCCTTTAACCAACACATTCACTTCAACAATTTGATGCACAGATCTGAAAAAAGTTCTAAAAGTTCAATTAGAAAAAAAAGTTAGTTTAACTACGATGACAAAATGAAAGATGAAATAAAATAAGCAAAAAAAATTAAATTTGCCATTTTAAATATTTTATTAAATATTTTGCTATGCTGGTTTTACTGTAAAACTTAGTCAAATATCTGAACAAACTGTTCCAAATCAAGTTGGACATTGTAGAGTGGAACCCGTCTACTTAAACCCCACATCCTCTCACCTTTAATTGTGTGATTTTCTGCTGCAGCTGCTCCTCAGCGTTACACTTGAGGAGCTCCGCCTCCTCCAGGAAGTGGAGCCGTTGTCTTGACTCTTCTTCCTCTAATTCCCTACGCAGAGCCTCCAGCTCCCTGGACGACACTCCTCTGAACTCCTGAAATACAAATAGAGAGGATTAACCCCTGTGTGTTGTTGGGGATGTTTTCATCCACTCTGAGGTGATTCTTGAGACTTAATTTGGCCACTTTCTCTGCGTTTCAGCAAATGTAATGATTTTTGGTGACAAATCTTATTTTGATCCATATTTTGGGAAAACGCTTTGGAATTTTTCCAAACTTCAACATGAAGAAAGGGTAGTAAATTTGCCCAGACTATATTTTTGGTGGCTATATTATAAAAGCCATAACAGCATATATTCATGCATTCTTGATTGTTGGTGGTTTTCCCTGTTGGGAAGAGGTAAAGTTTGTGATTTTCACTGCTGATCATCAGTTACAGTGCAAAAAAACTTTTATAGGTTTTTATATAGAGTATAGTATGTGTGTGAGCGTGTGAAAGTGAGTGTAATAGAGCCCCTTGCACACTTAACTTGATATGCTTGAGAAAATCCAAATTAGCACATCAGCTCTCAGAACATAGTAAACATAGTAAGTGTATTTATGCACCCACGCTATAATCTGCTGTTTAACTCCATAGAACTCCATATAAAAGCCAGAAACCTTTTTGCACAGGCCTATCTAAAGGGTTAATGCTGCCAACTGATGATCAACGGTAAAACAAATTACAAAATGTATGTCTTCAGAACAGAGAAAACCACCAATAATCAAGAATGAATGATTATATGGTGCAGTGGTTCTCAAACTGTGGTACACAAGCTTCCTTCTACTGGTATGCAGAGGAATTGTTGAATAATTAAAGTAAAACAAATTAACACTTTTAACCCTTTAACGAGTAAGATAACACAGATGTGATCATTAAATTGATTTTAATAGACTAAACCTTTTATTTAAGGGGCTGACAATAATAAATATTCTTAATTAGAAGAATTAATCTGCCTCGTTTTTGAACTGCAGTGTTGTAGCTGCTTAGTTAGGCCTACTATGCTACTGTACTTCAATACCGGTTACTATGGTGGTACTTGAAGGGGCAATTTTTTTCTGAGGTGGTACTTGGAGAAAAAAGCTTGAGAACCATTGATATGGTGTGACGTTTATTAAATGCATTAAAAAAACTTTTTTTTTTTTAAATGAAAGTCAATGGGGCAAAAACACCCACTAACATAATGAAAGTAAAACCAATTTGATCAATCAACAAGGGTAATGAAAGGTTTTCAAAACACAAGACTTTACCATGTTAAACACTCCACACACCTAAATAAAACACTTACCCTTGGTTTCACAAACAAGGTTTAAGGCTAGTCATGGATTAAATTGAATGTTTGAGCCGTCTCAACTGAAAATAACTTGCAGTGAGAAGTCTTAAATTATGTCAGTGTCATTTTTTTGTCTCTAGGTGCACACCAGTAATGTATTTTTCTAAAGCCGTTTTTATATATGTGGCTTAAATAGCCTATTTTAAATAAGGTCTAGTCCTGGCTTAAGCCAAGCCCTGTTTGTGAAACTGTGCCTCAGGTTTTATGTCTTCCAGAACACACACCTGTAGCTGTTGCTGGTGTTGAGCGGTCAGCACATCCAGTTGTTTTTGAAGCTGCAGCTTCTCTGCATTTGCAAGACCAGCGATTTCCAGAAGAGCAGCACTGTGCTGATCCTCCAAAGCAACCACTTGCTGCTGAAGAGCTTCCAGAGCGGATCGATGTCCTTCCTCTAGAGCTGCCCTCTGAGAAGAGACTGCTTCAGACATCTCAGCCTGCATGAGTACGTAAACTTAATTAGACAATTATCTAAATGGATGGCCAAAAAAAACCATCTCTCCTTTATAGAGCTCACCTGATGGGCTTGATTTAACTCTGCTGCCATGGCACTGAACTTCTCCATATGGACCTTGGCCAACTCACTCCTAAGCTCGTCTCTAATGACTTGCTCCTCCTTTCTCACCCTCTCAACCTCTTCACTATAGTGTTCTTGAAGATCATGCAGTTCTGCTCGCTTCTCATCCTGTACTAACTGAATCTCTTTCAAGTACGTGCTCTCTAGTGTATCCATGTTGGCCAAAAGCCTCTCTTCAAGCTCCTCCTTCTCCTGTTTGTGGCGCGCCTCAAGCTCCGCCTCTTGCGCTTCAAGCTGTGCCAAGTTGGTTTCCTGAAAGACCGCCTCTAATTTGTCAAGCTCCGCCTTGTGTTCAGTTGTGAGTTCCATCTCGAGGGTCTCTAAGGCTGTTTTGTGATTGGCCATCAGGGACTCCAGTTCTTCCCGGTGGTGTATTTTGAGCTCCTGACACTCCTTTTCAAGATGCTCTAATTGTACGGCTCTCTGCTCCAGGAGTGTGTTCAGAGTCTGCAGCTCTATGGCATGCTGTTTCCTCTGCTGATCCAGAGCAGAATCTCTCTGAAGAGTCAAGTTGTCCTCCAGCTGTTTCTGCTCTTCCTGGTGCCTGTGTGTTGACATACAAATAACAATTTTTTTCAGGGTTTTCACCTTTAAAAATGGACAGGACAGTGGAGATAACAGAGGGGAAGCACCACAAAAGGACCTTGAGTCTGGAATCAAACTCAGGTCACCATAAACACTTCAGTGCTATATACAAAGCCCTAGGCTATTGGTGCAGACACAGTTTTGTTATTTCAATTAGACAAAATGTTATATCCAGTCCTAAAGACGCTGCCAGGAAATGACCAAGCACTATAAGTGCAAGTGTATTATATTATGGTTTCAGGATCTTAGAGGAACTCCGTTCACAGAGAATGGAAATACAGTGGTCCGTCGCTATTGACCTTATTCTTCAATGCGGAAGTGTGCTCGTTTTTGAACTTCCTGGTCATTTCTCCTATAGGCAACTGAATTGGAATAATAAACGACAGAAAACGGTCAAACTACTCGCTCTACAAACAAGTGTTTGCATGACTATACAGAAAAAGTAGAATAATATAATAAGTAAACATCAGTTTGCAACATCAAGCAGCATAACGAGCGGTTTTTAACATCTAAAAATGAATGGAAGTGAATGAGACCGAAAGTCTCGAGCCAAAAAGATTCAAACGGCTGGGCTCGCTTGCATGCGGAGAATAAGGTCAATAATGTGGTTCACCTTCGGCACACATCTAACATGCCGGATATTTCTGCCGCAACACAGAGCACCATCTGAATAACTTCATTTTAGATAACATGCGAATGTGCGTTACTTCCAACTGTCACGTGCGTAGTGCATCCGGTGTGCGACCCCCTTAAGGATGGAGTCTGCTTTAGCTTTGTGGATCAGTGACTGCAGGAAAAAGAGCGTTACACTGGATGCCAACATTCCCTGCATAAAAGCAAAAAACCTTTATGAACCTTTTGCTGACAGCGATAAATGTTTGTTCCTGAAAACAGGTTGATTTTATTCGGACTTATTTTTCTACTAAAGTTTGAACTCATCAATAACAAGGGACCACTGTAACTAGAAAAAAAATAGAGAAATGCAGTATTTTGCTCTTCAAATTAGTCAATTTTTAATTATGACAACACATTAATATAGATGTAGGTTTGTAACATGAAGCAGCATTGAGTTTGATCATTTTACAAAATGAAGTGTACTAAAGGTCTACTGTCAACTATTTTTTACACTGATCTCCTACAGTTTTTTTAAAAGCTTGGTAAAAATGAACAATTTTGGCCAAATTGTGCAACCCAGCAAATAAAAGCACATAAAATGTGGAGCTGTAAACTTATAATAATTTTATGGGTCTTTTTGTATTCACAGTTTATTTTAAAATAGCATGTCACAATTTTAAATGATTATCTATTACATTTTCAATTTATTTATTTTTAAATGTACAACTTTGCTCGTCAAAAAGTATGAATTTATACAAATAATAGCAACATGTTCTGAGGTGTAATTTTACACAGCTCTGGACTGTAATTGGTATTCAACTCAAGTTTATTATACGTATAGTGCTTTTCACAATAATTATTGTTTTAAAGCAGCTTCACCAAAGGTGCACATTGCATTACTATCAAATTTGGAAAAGTTAAGGTTATTAGTTACAATCACTTTATTAGTTACTAATAACTAACTAACTAGTAACAAAGACTATAGAATACGCAAGACATGTCACTCGTATAGTTTTGAATGGGGAAAAGTCTAACGGATTATATGGTGCAGTCCTGCCTACTAGTACAGGAGCCAATCAGCGATTGCTATAGACTGACGTTTCTCCGGAGAGAGGCTCGAACCAGACGTTTGATTTTATGACAGTTTGGTGGTCAAACACACTGGAATCTTAGCAAATCCTTGCTTCAGAGACATAAGAAATATATCCACATTAAACTTGAAATCTGTTCTTTTAAATGAACCTAGTGCTCTTGAAAACAAAAGTTTCTTTGGTTTTGCAATCTGTATGAAAGGAACGCGCAATACAGTCCTTCCTGTCAAACGCACATCACATGACACCAACAACTTGAACACCCATAAACAAAGAGTCGCTGTTATTTCTGGAGGGGATTTGCCATCAAGTTGTGGATTACACAAGCAGCGCAATCTTATGATCATTATCCAGAGGATGATGATATGTAACAGACATAAATGAGGTTGGTGACGTGATTTCGTTTCTTTCAAGCGCGCATGCGCATTAGCACAGGCAAAAAAAATTAAATAAATTTTTTAAATTAATAATAATTGCTGATTGTTTCATTTGGACTTATCAAAACTAAAACTTACGAGACTACTGATGTTTAAGTTTATTGGTGGTTCCAAATATGTAATGTAATCTTGGCAAACAGTTTGAGAATTTCATGTTTCCCCTAACAGACAGAATACCTGAGCATGCAGTCTGAGAGGCATTTCAAAAGATGGTCGCCAAGTGAAATAACTTTGCTAGTAACCAATAGCTTTTAACAAATAAAGTTATAATAAATAAACAGTTAACCTGCAGTTATATAGTATATAGGAGATATCTATATGTACATGTTCAAATGAAGTGTATTTGTGTATTAAGTGTATGTGTTGTTACCGACAAAGCATGTTCTATTAGTGTCATGCAGTCTCTGACCTGCAGAGGGCCTCTTGTAGCTTGCTCTTCAACTGATCCTGAAGCAGTGCGTTCAGCTCTTTCACCTCCGCTGCCATGGCACTCTTTGCAGTGCACATCTCTCCATCATACTGTGCCTGGAGTTTCTGCTTCAGCGCAACCACCTGAGGGCTCTCCTCACACTCCAGATTTTTCTGCAGTGCCCCAAGCTTCTCGCTTTCCATATCAAGCTGTTTTTGGACCTCCAGAAGCCTCTGCTCCAACTTCCCTCTCTCTTCCAGGGCAGATTTCTGAAGCTCCTCTCTCTGGGAAGCCAATTGGTTTTCGACTTGGTGGAGCTGCTCCTTCAGTCGGTCCTGTTTTTCAGTGAACTCCTCACTCACACGATTCCTCTCAGCCTTCTGCGTCTCAGCAACATCTTTCTGGTGCTTTAACAGAAAAAAAACAACAGTTTCTGACAAAAAGAATTGCATTCATTAAGATACCACTGAAACTGATAATGTCACAGTTCTGCTAAAGGGCCTGCAAAATAATCAGCACGAGTTTTATTTGTTGAGCTTTTCGATGCCTCATGACAGTGCTCGGTACCAGCCCTTAGCTACAGTCTCCACTAAAGCCCTTTTGTACCCAGTACAAAGGCCTGCTGTTATTCATACACTTACCGTCTCCTCCATCTGCCGGAGCTGCTCACGGTGTTGTGTCGCCACTTTCTCAAGCTCCTCTGAATGCATTTTGGAGAGCTGAGATAACTGAGACTCCAGCTGGGTGACCCTGGCATGGTGATCTTGAGTTCTCTCGTTTACTTCAGCCTCTGCTTGCCTTGCTGCTTCTTGTGCAGACTGTAGCCGTATCTTGTTAATTTCTGATGAGAAACAAGAGCAGTTTTTAAATGAGACATTTTTTATACTGACTATAGTTCAACAGCTTGGGGCTTGTTTCAGGACACTGATGAATCGTTCAGTAGACTGACATTAATTCAAAAGAAAAATAAAGAACGAAAAAAGGACATGAAAGTTTTTTTTTAAAATGTGTAAATGTTGCTGAGATGTGATATCACCATCCCACAGGTGGGACGTTTAATGTTAGATATATATAAAAAAATAGGCAAGGCAATTTTATTTGTATAGCACATTTCATCCCCAAAGGTATTTCAAAGCGCTTTAAATAAATAAGATGATTAAATGGACAAAGAATTGTATAAAATCATAGTTTGAATTGTATACGTTTTATTTAAATCAATCATATTTTGCTGTGACAGTTTACTTATTTTTGCAGCAAAAACATAAAAATTATTAATATAATAACAGTTGAGTCCTTTAATATGAAAGCCAATACACACACACTAATGCAAAACTTGATTTGTAGGGCTATAACACAATATTTTCTAATAGTATTTGAACAAATACATCTGAACTCAATGGGATTTTGTAGCATATTTCATATTTACTTCAATATTATAATATTAGCAGGACTTCATGTTATTTTATTGCAATTAAATTATTATTTAATCATTTAGTTATAATTAGTCATGATTAATGTTTATTGTTATGAAGGAAGAGTAAATATATATATAAATAAATAAATAAATAAATAAATAAATAAATAAATAAATAAATATGTAAAAGCACCCAATCGTCAATTAATTAATTTAAATTCTTTGTTTTAAGCATGGCGATAGGTCAGCATGGATCGTTTGTTATTAACAGCAGATTCAGTTAGCTAATCTGTGCATCTCTGTGAGTAAAATTATATGCTAATTGCTAACGTGTTGCTTTGCCCTGTCAAAAACTGTTTGGTGATGGGGCATGATAGCATCAGCATCAACTGCACCACACTTGGCACCAATGTTTCTTAGTCTTTGGGCCACTAGGAGGAATCTCTTGCCAGAGACAACATCAAAGGGGCCTATATGATGGCAGCACAGGTCCACACATGCATCCACCAGACTAGACTTAACTTCCAGTGGTATTTTTTGCTGTCCAGACGAATGCAAAACTTAAGTGCTTGTCTGACTTTGACTTGACCGGCCTTTCGATTTAGCACACACACACAAGATTTCATATTTGAGGTACCTGTCTTGTGCCTTTCATATACATAATACGGCGCTTTACAGCTATAGTATATCACATACCCAGCACTGATTCATCCTCATTTGGCACTTTGATAAAACACTCCCACATGGCACTTTTCTTTCCTTCTTTTTGTTTTGTTTTTAACAAATGGACCTCCACCATGCACTTGTATGCATTTGTATTATTTATTTTTTTACACATTCTGTAAAATACGAAGCAAAAATCATTAATAATTAAACTCATCCACCCGCAATTAATCATAATGTATTTCTTTATTACACGACCCGCCCAACCCACAGATTATCAGCGCCCTTGGATCGGCACAATCACTAACGATAACAATTGGAGGTCTTCTGGTGGTAACGTTTAGTACCACACGCAATCAAAATATATTATTGAAAGCAAATTTGGAACCATTCGTTCATATATTTGACTTTTTGTTTGAGTAAATCCAGCTTAGCAAAATATATACTCAATATAATAACAAAACAAATATATTGTTTTCTTATTTTCAGTTAAACATGAAGCTTTTTTCCTAGATCTCTGCATCAAAGCGTTGAATATTTACAAACAACTTAATTTGGACATGCCATTTTCTTGTCTATGCCCAAAAGTGAGACCAACAGTTTACCTATTAGAAGGCATTAAGAGTGTACAAAAAAGGCATAACAGCATCTAAAATTACAAAACTTGGAAGAAACAAGCTTCACCTTTGATATGGTTGTCTGAGAGTTTGGCGCGGAGCTGTTCTAGTTCATGAGCGTGTTTGGTGTTGAGCTGGTCGATGTCTTTGTAGTATCGGTCAGTGAGTTCAGTGCGAGCCTGGAGTAGATCTTCTTTATAAGCCAGAGTCATGCTGGAGCGTAGCTGCTCCAGTTCCTGCTGGTGTCTCTCCTCTAACTGCAGCCGTAAGGAATCCAGCTCCTCCTGCATCAAACACACCAAACACAGATATGGTATTTGCCAAGAACACAACCTCAACCTACTGACCTTATTCAAGTATGTGCGGACGCAGCCGTTGGAATCTTTTTGGCTCGAGACTTCCAGTCTCATTCACTTCCATTTATTCTTAGATGTTAAAAACAGCTTGTTATGCTGCTTGATGTTGCAAACTGATATTTTTTTTATTAAAATCTTCTTTTTATGTATAGTCATGAACACACTTGTTTGTAGAGCAAGTCTTTTATAGGCAACTGAATTAAGTTGGCGGTTCATTCTGCTGTGGCGACACCTGATTAATAAAGGGACTAAACTGAAAAAAAAAATGAATGAATAAACAAATAAATATTGGAAAAATAAGGGCACTTCTACATTGTAAAATAAGGTCAATAGGAAGTCAGTTATTGGTAGCAATTTGAAATCTTCATAAGAGATTAGGGGGACTAGATTCATTTGAACTACGTAAACTGCTGCATCATAACATTAAAAACAAGGAATAAAATTATGGTGCAACTTTTAAATATAGACATGAACAAATATAAATATTCACCTTGTGTTTCTCCAGTTGCCTTGTGATCTCTGCCATAGCATCACTGTTGTCGTCTTCACACTTCCCTTCAGAGAGAAAACTATAAACAAACAAAAAAAACAACGTTATTTTATATTCTTAATTCTAGTTAACCAACAACCCATTTGTTTATCTGGAAGCATAAATTTGTATGCTACAGCCAAAATGTAAACGCTGCATTATGTGCACAGATGCATAAATTAACATTGAACACAAGCTTATTTTTTTGTTAAGTAAATTACCTAACAAAAACGCAAAAATAGAGACAAAATTAGAAGTGCATTAAAATGTCTAAAGATGGCAGAGGATTAGAGGTCATCGACGAAACGCACTATTAAGCATCCGTCATTTTTCCAGACTCATAATTCTTAAATCATCAAAAAAAATTGCAAATGCAAACCAACAATCTCATCTTTTCCCATGCAGCTAGCAATATATTAACATTTATTTACAAACTAGCTTATAAAAGTACAAATGCAACTTCCACAAACTTTGACAAATCAAGGTAGTATTAGTTGTTTTTTAGTGTGAACAAAATAATATAAACTTTATTTATAAAATCCCAAAAGATGCCTGCTATGACAGTCACAGCTTTTGTGAGAGCATTTCAAGCCAGTTTCAGGCAGAGGAAGTTATAATATTTGTAACTTTATAAAATTATTCATTTTATTTCTGTATGAATATGATTATAAAAGAGTCCTTAAAGTGAAACGTACAGTCAAAAAAAAAAACGAAATACTATGTCATGCTCACGTGACATACATGTCTATGTCATGCACATCCAATACGCATGTCTTCATTATAATTATTTTTTGCACGTCACTTTAGGGGCTCTGTACGATGAAGACTATACAGTGGGAAGTTTTTTTTTTTTTTTTTTTGATTATTCAATTTGTGCCTGAACATTGTTAGGCTGACAGAAAACAAGAACACACTGTTAATTTTTTCATTTGTATTTTTGCTTGTGTTCAAAGCTTGTGATTGGTTGATTATATACTTTATGCAGATGCACTGTCCTACAGGATCATCCCAAATCAATCTAAACTTGTGAATTAATTTCAAGTAGAGCGATTGTAAAATTATACTCAATAAAAAAATAGATAAACAAACAAGTAAAATATCGAAATGTTAAAAATCGTGCAGCCCAAAATGAATACTAATAAAAGTCTTAGGCCCAATCCCAATTCTACCCCATAGCCCTTACCCTTACCCCTTGTTTTGAGCGTTCACGTCAAGAGGTAGTGGTGTCCCAATTCTCTTTAGCTTGAAGGCGTAGGGCTAAGGGCAAGGGGTATACACCCCTTCGAACGAAGATTTTTCAGGACCACACTTAAAACGGAGTGGTAAGAAAATTTCCTAGAATACACCTGCCACAACGGCAGGATAGCTGAACCCAGAAGTAAGGAGATCCACAAATTAGTATATTTTGTCATCATTACAAATTTTTACGACAAACAAACATATGTTTTAATATATTCATAACCGCGTTTGTGTTTTAACATCATGCTTTAAAAAAATTAAAAAAAAAAAAAAAAAATCGTGATCTATAATCCATAATCATAACTCTTGTACAGCAGTCCCACGATTATGATCTTACGATCTTATTGCCACATTAGATCGGTATGATAACATAATATATGCCTTCAGTGATTTCCTGAAGATAAACACCAAAAGATAACACAACTGGAATAACTACAGCAGTCGTGATCGTCTGATCTCATATGAAGCAAGAGATCGCGATGACATATGATGATGTGTGCAAGTGTTGAAGTGCTGTCCCAATTCCTAAGGGTAAGTTTTGAAGCCCTTCCCCTTAACCCTCGGTTGTAAGGGCCAAGGGAAAGGGGTAGGGGTACAAAAATAGAATTGGGATTGGGCCTTAGAGTAGCCTTATCAGCCCAGTTCTGAAAAAAAGTCCAAGCAAACCTTGCATCTCCAGTCTTAAGCACAGAGTCCTCCAGAGCTCCTTCTACAAGCCGCAGCTGCAGGAGTGCGATTTCCTCCCGATGGCTCTCTTCTGTGACCCGGAGTCTCTGTTCAAAATAGGTGCGGAGGTTTTCCAGCTCCACCTCGTTCTGTTCTTTGATTTCCTGCCGCTGCTGAGTGAACTCTTGTTTCAGCCTCTCAATGTCATCAACCCGCGACGAGCGAGCTAGCAACTGCTCTTTCAGCTCTATAGAGAAAGAATTACAGGCCTTTGTTATTTACATCAGCACTCAATAACAGGAACTTGGTTAAAAACAAACAAACACCGGTTTAGAGAACTCACAGTGTTATAATAAATAATGAATGAGTAGAACAATAAGGGGGAAAAAGCCTTCCAAAGAAAATGGCCTGAAGGTAAATGGTGCAGCTTACCTCCAAGTTCCTGTCTGCTGGTTCTCATGCTCTCCAGCTGGGACCAGAGGTTTGAGATCTCCTGCTCTGAGCTGGTCTTTAGTTCCTCCTTTTCAGACTGTAGACGGTCAACCTTTACAAAAAAGATACTGCCTCAGTGCCAAATAAAAGGAAAACATTTGCATTGAAATTAGATAACAGATCCCTACCTCTTGCTTCAGTTCGATTTCTCTCTGTCCCAACACTCGAGTGCGTTCCTGTTGCTCCTGCAGTGCGACCTTGTGACAAGCAATCAACTCCTCAACCGCACCTGAAGAGAAAAGGAGGGAAGCTTAGGGCTTTGTAACAAAACATGAACAGGTTATGTTGAATTAACATTATCTTTCAAAAACATTTCAAAAGCACGCTCAAATTAGGGCTGCACAATACTGGGAAAAAACATGCAATGTTTTTGAGTGTTTCGATAATGATATTTCTTACTACATAACCCTTTCAAAATGCTATTTTAACATTCACTCATCCATTCATTCACTCATTTTCCTTTAGCTTAGTCCCTTATTTGTAAAGGCTGATTTATACTTCTGTATCGAGTGATCAGCGTGACCCACAGCGCCTGCCTTGCGTAGTCGTGCATTTATACTTCTGCATGCAGTTTGTGTTGTTCTGCGATAGCACTTCCAAATGCTAGCTGGCAGTAGGTTATGTTCCTCTGTGTCAAGTTTCTTCACAGGTGTTTTGCTTTTTCTGAACGCTACCTTAAATGTACAAGTAGCTAAAACCGGCGAAAGTCCAACAACATTGATCATATGGTAAACACAAAACAACAGTTTCCATCTAGAGCAGAGATGCCCAAACTAGGGCCCGCAGGCCAAAGTTGGCTTGTTGTAACCTTCGATTTGGCCCACCATCCCATCTAAGAAAGGAGTTCGAATGATGGGCAGGGTTGGGTCTGATGATTTTAACAGAGATTGTCATTTCTTGTTGAAAATAATATTATTTGTTTTTTTGTTTTATTGCTGAGCTACAGAAAAATAAAAAACTGAAATTAAATGTTAATACGTAATGAAATTAAACAAGAGAATACTTAGTAAAAAGGTAAATTCTCGTCAGATAAAGGACAATGCAAAAGACATCTGCAAGCAAATAAAGTCAAAATCAGGAGCAGCTTGACTAGCGTTACTCCAATTTGTTATTAATGAGATCATTTTTACTGTAATAATTCATTATAAAAACGTAAACAAAATGTCTAATGCATTAGTTAATACAAAGCAATGTTTTCTAGTCATTTTTAAATATTATTAAATAAATTAGGAAGTACCCATTGCGGCTATATTTACCTTCGGCCCACTAGTCTCAATCTAATTTGGTTTTTGGCCCTTCATAAGAAAAAGTTTGGGCTTTCCTGATCTAGAGCCACTTCATGGGACTCGACACTTGTAAACATTTATGGCAAAGGGTTCGCACAGCTCTGAGTCCCACCCACACTGGTCGCAGCTACCAAGCAGACTTATCACAGAGCTTGCGCTATGTGTTGTGGCAAAATGCAGTTAAATTTTTTGAGGTGTGCGTTAGCCACGGCGAGGGCTATGTGACCGCACAAAACTTGCAGTGGAGCATACGCTTGACGCAGAAATATAATTCAGCCTAAGAGGTCACCACAGGTGAATGAACCGCCAACTTGCTATTTTAACGGAATTGTTTTATGAATCAATGTAATGATCATACTAAAATAAACAGGTAATAGATATTTTCGAGCCAGTTAAGTCTTTAAAGCAACAATGAAATAAATAAATTTTAAAAAAAGTCATGATGCAAAATTTACTTTAAAACACCACAAATGACTGAAAACCTCAGTGGAAATTCTGATTCTTATTGGCTGTTGTCTCCTGAAGTGTATGAGCATTGTCAAGTATAGTTAACCATACTCAAAATTAGTCACCTGCTTTTAACCCATCCAAAGTGTGTGCACACATGAGAAATGAGTGTCCCAGGACCCTTTCAATTGTAAGTCCAACTCCCTAACAATGAGGCCACAACTGCCTCATTGCATTATTTATTTTTTTAGCCGTAGGTTCACCTAACAGAACCTACTAGAAAAACAGGAACAAAGATAGTAAAGGGTCATCTTATTGGCCAGATTTGGATAAAAAATATATATATATAGATATAATTGCAGCACACAAATGAAAGTAATTTATTCCATTTCTCTGCATTGGTATTGCATATACTATTATCGCGACAAAAATATAAATAAATAAAATAAAAATATTCTATATACTGTGCCGTTCTAACCCAAATGCATTTACACACGGTCTCTCATTGTTCATAGTTAACCTCTTCATGTAACAGTTGTATTATCCTTGGCTTGCTAATCTACAATCATGAAGCTTAATACGGTCCCATCATGAAGATATCTAGTATCGTCACACTCTCCCCGTTTTCTTTTTTTGAGGAGTTTGGCCACAATGCTTGGCTTGCATCTTTGCCAACCTGAAACCTACAAGACTCTGCATATCTCATCTATTGACATGTTAACACCAGGTGGAACTGGATCAATGAAAAACGCCTGTTAATTCCAGGTGGTGTTTAAATAACACTTACGTGCAGCAGCATCTCTGTCCATCAAGGCCTGCTTGAGCTCCTTCTCCAGATTCTTGAGGTCATGATCGCTGGAACGCTGCAGTTCTTCTAGTTTACCCTGCGTGTCAGACAGAGCTGCTTCAGCCTGAGCGAGGGCAGTCTCTGTCTCTCTCAGTTTATGACGAGCATCATTTAATTGACTCTGGAGCTCAGTCTTCATCTTCTCACCCTCCAAGTGCCACTCAGCCTTAAGATCCTGGGGAAAAGGAGGAAAGTAGGCTCATTTCAGAGTTAATTCTAGGGAAGATGCGAGTAAATTAAAAAAAAGAGGAAAGATTTTACCTCCAGTTTACAAGTCTGCAATTGTTCCACTGAGGTCTTCATTTCAACAAGTCTAGTCTCCCACTTTTGATTCAGATTATCTATTCGACAGTATAGAGATTGCGATGAAATGATTGAACGAATTGTGATGTATTGATTTTGGGATTTTTAACTGAGACTCACCAATCTCTTGTTGGTGCACTCTCTGGTTCCGTTCCTCCTGTTCTCGGTTCTGCTCACGGATTCTTTCCAGCTCAAACTGTTGACGTGTCTGCAACATGGCGCTCTCCTGTGCCCACTTCTCTCGTAGCATCGTCTGAAGCTCACTAAGGGCCACATCCTTATCTTTCTGCATGTTGGATTGAGAAAGCTCCAGTTGAGCTGTGTGCAAGTTGGTAAGGCTGAGACGCAAGGCTTCCAGCTCCAGGTTGTGCTTGGTCTACAGAATAAAACAACCCACAGTTTAGTGGTTACCAAGTACAATGTGGCTAAGGGTGTGTTTAGAATGGCACACTGCCATGTTGCTATTAGGAATGCAGTACACAAAGGTCAAAGAAAGATTTTTTTTTTTGGACAAGGCAGACTAAGCCATGTGTTCATTTAAAAAGATAATAAAAAAATAAAAAATAAAAAAAGGGTGGGGGGTGGGGGGGGAAATCAATATAGCATTAAATGTTTTTTGAAAGCAGCAGCATTGCCAGACGTATGCCAATTCTCATATTTGTATTTCGACCTCTGTACAATGTATGATCAATAATTTGAAAAATCCTACAATGTACGATAATTTCAGAATTTTATGACATTTAAAATGAATTTCATTGTAATCTTGGGGCTTCTATACTTATTGATCTAGCTGCATCTTTTACTGTCTGTGAGGAGAATGTGGAGTTTTCACGTTTGCCCCATCTCATCTCACTTAAATCTTCTCAGCAAATCAATGTGGAGAATGGCTCTCTCTCACGAGTTAACATTCCTGCTGTGCGGCTGTGCTGTAGTTTTCAGGTTGAGGTCGGCCTTTTAAACAATGCATTTTAAAATAAAAATTTAAAAAATGCTGAAAAGGAAGGCAAGAAATGACAGGGGAGTTTGCCCTTGATGATCGTTTTTTCCTATTCAAATGCGTCATGTGAATGCGTGTTTCACATCAAAACAAAGCATGCACACCTCAGAGTGTATTAAAATTTCAGGAGGGTGCACTGCTTTCAAGCCAACCAGCACGATTTTGCAGTCCATGAGGGCATCCAATTTGCAATGCAAAATGAATCCCTCAACATCTGGCAACATGCTGATAGATATTCAATGACAGTGATTCAGAGGTGGAGTTTGAACCTTCCCACTACGGTAAGTCCCACTACGTTTTTTTTATTTATTTTTTTTACATAATGTGGTAATTTACACATTGTGTCAAAACGCTATGCGTCTAGATAATAGAATTGAAGTTCTAGTATGATGCTTTGACATTTCTAATCTGGCAACACTGGAAAGAAGTTTAATGGGCAACAATTTACTTTAGGGGTGTTCTTAAGACTTATGACACCTTTATAATCATGATATGACACATGCTTATGACAGCTGTCACTAACTGTTATTTACTCAGTTATGTCATTTTAAATGCAAAGACGACATTGTTTGAGATGACTTTATGACAACTTGACAAACAAATGAATTATAACCTCTTTGTCATGACAACTTGACATTTCCAAGACAACATAATTTATGAATCTTTCATAAACATGACTGTCATGAGGCCATTATAATTGTGAAGAAAACATCTGCTCACTTTTGAATAAAATGAATATCACAATTTCTTAGTAAAAAAAAGGTGTCAATATGCATAATTATACAACAGCATCATTAATATTAAGATTTTAAATTCAATGTGTACCACTGTAGTTGAGGTTGAAGGAAAGTCTTAATGTTAGACAATTCTTGACAATTAGAATGACTTCATGACATTAATGTTTATGACAGATTCATGACAAGTCACGTCTCATTAAAGCCAGGTTCTCATGACAAAGACAAGTAATTACGTGTATGTCAAGTTGTCAAAGATATCTCAAATAATGTCATCTTTGCATTTGAAATGACATAACTGAGTGAATGACAATTGACAGTAGTCAAAAGCATGCAGATAATCTCCATATACAGTTGAAGTCAGAATTATTAAACCCCCTGAATTATTATTTGCTATAAATGCTCATGTTGTCTTCGGTGCATGTACTGGAGTTGTCTAAAACATTTAAAAAGGGTGTTTTCTTTGAGCAGGTAAAATTTAAGGTACAGTTCGTACATATGACTGCGTGTATTAAAATGACAAAATTGTATTACAATTAATATATAAATATTTATATATTTTAACAAAAAAATTATTGTGTTGAAGAAAAAAAAATCTAATTATGTATAGAAAGCATCATCAATGCCCCATGATGCATCAAGATATTGAATTGAACAGAATCGATGGCATGATAATCGTAACTGAATCGAACCATGAGACCAGTGTAGGTTCACACCCCTGAAAAGCAGCATGTCAGAATTATTATTAAACATACCCTAAGATTTAAAAATCATTTGATTAAAAAAAATATATATGTAAAGCAATAAAAAAATAAGTACTTGTGCGTGTAGTAGTTCAGCTTGATGTGCAGCCTCCATGCCTTCTTGGAGATCCCTGGAAAATTCATCTTTAAGCCTGTTGATTTCCTCACCATGTTGAGCTGCCAGCTCTGTTAACTCCCGCTCATGCTCTCGTTCATAGACCTAAAAGTTCAGAGTTCATAAAGATTGTATAATAGAATGGAATGCAATATACTTTAATAAGGTAAAGAATATATTGATTAATTAACCTGTTTTATCATGCTGATCTGTCTCTTCTGCTCCTCTTCGAGATGAGCAGTCTGTTCTGAAAGTTCTCGCTCAAAACGTACATTCAAATATTTCACCTGGAATGAATAATGAACAAAAAGCATTCATATAGTAAGTTAAACCACTTAACTACTCCACTTTATTATTCTTTTCAGAACTATCTTCAATTTATGTCTTTTTTCCACTCATTTTCCTAAAAGAGACATTGTCCCCAAGTCAGCGACAGCCAGGTTCTCACCTCTTTCTTGTGTTTCTCCTCCAGCATTCTTTGCTCCTCCTCATGTTGTTTCTGTTTTTCCTCCACATCTTGTTTGACTAAGACAAGTTCTTTCATTAAGGCACTCTCCTTTTCCATGTATTCCTCTTCAGCCTTCTCTTGTAATTCTCTAATTTCCTTGAGCTCTGCATCCTTTGATTCAAGTTGATGCTAAAGACAAATTTATGCGTCACTTGGAGGACCATGATCAAGTTAAAATGCATAACATATACTAGGTCAACCGACATCAATTAGGACATTTTAAAGGGCAAATAAGATTCAAACCTCAAAGTTCTTGAGTTCAGTCTCTAGAACATTTTCCATACTCTTCACTTGATCTTCCAAAGCCTGAAGACGCTTTTCCAAGGCAGCCTTCTCCTCTTCCATGTTGGTGAGGTTCTCATTAAGGCACATAAGTTTAGACTCAAGGTCTGCCTTCTCTTTCTCAAAGTCTTGCAATTTTGCAACCTTCTCCTCTACTTCAGCTTTGAGCTGCAGAAGCTCATTATTGGTTTGGTCCACCTGCAATGTCCTTTGGCCAAGCAGCACTGAAGTAGCTTGGTTTTTCTCCTTTAGTTGCTCAAGCTGAATTAACAATTCATCTCTCTGAACTTGCAGAGAGGAGTGTTCACTGCTTGAGTCATCTGCTGCTTTCTTCTCATTGATATCCTTTAATAGTTGTTCCTGGTCTTTGAGCTGTAGCACCAACTGTGCCTTTTCCTCTTGCAGCTCCTTTAGCAGCAACTCTGTAGAAGAAGGGTTTGAGGTCTTATTAGAATCAGTGTTCTCAGGCACTATCCTTTCATTGTCCTGGGTCTGCATGTGGCTCAGTATGTTCTTGAGGTTGTCTTGTTCATGAGTTTTCTGGCTGATAACTTCCTCAAACTGAATTCTTTTCTCACGTTCCAACTCCAGCTCCCACTTTGCTTCCTCAAGCTCCTCCGAAGCTTTGCTCCAACGCTCCCGTGCCTCCTCAACCTCCTCCGCAGAATGCCGGACCTCTTCTTGGAGAACCTCAAGCTGCCTTTCCCGCTCTTCTAACTGCTCTGACAGGTCTTGGCACTGCTGGATCAAAAGTTCTTTAGCCAAATCCATGTTGCCTGCACTCTCATTTATCTCTTCAATGACTGAGGTTGAGTTTTGCCATTGAGCATCGGTGAAGGACATTTCATCATGTTGGTGCACTTCACTGACAGGAATTACAGATTGTTCTGGCTCGGATTTTTCACCATCAGATGAGATGGTGTTAGAGATATTTGAAACATGTATCATGACCTTGCTGTCAAGCTCAAACCTAGACGTTTCCGAATTCTCCACCAAGCTATGTTCCTCCAGACTTAATTCAATTAAAGAACTTTCTTGATGCCCTTCAGAAGTCAAATAACGCTCCATCAGAACATCCTGGAAACCACTTCCAGATACATCAAAACTATAGTTGTTTCTGACAACACCCTCTGCCACAGGCCCTTCATTGAAGTTCTGTTTGGAGACTTTGTTCCATAGTTCTTCTCCACCAAATTCTTTACAACGGTTATGAGAAGAATCAGAATATTGACTTCGGGCTTGGTTTAGAAGTTCTTTGATGCGATGGATCTCCTCAGAGTGCTCCTCCTGCAGGTGTCTAAGAGCAGCCTCGTGGGCTTCAGTGAGCTGGGCTACATTCAACTCCCTTTCCTCCTCCAGAGTCTGAAGTCTGAGATCATAATTGGAAATATCAGCTTCGTATTTGGAGCGCAAATGGTGTCCTGTCTCCTCCTCTTCACGAAGATGATTTTGAAGTTCCTTGACAAGATTTTCTAGTCTGACCATTTCTTGGTTCAATTCATCCTTCTCTGCTTTATATTGCTGGATGTCCAGGGCTTGTTTCTCAGCAACTACAGCCAGGTGAGCTTCCATCTGAATCTTCTCATTTTCCAGACTCTGTATCCTCTTCTGAAATTCTTCCACTTGCTCTTGAGCTCGCTGACTGTTCCTTCGCTCTTCATCTAGTTCAGCTTGAAGGCTTTGCAGTAAAGCCTCAGATATCGAGTCAGGATTGTTATCTGGGAAACCAGCACTCACACAGTCTAAATCTAAACCACTGTGTTGTTCAAGTCTCAAATTTGTTTGATCATCACTTCTATGGTTAAAAGCATGTTGAAGCTGCGAAAGGGATTTTTTCATGACACCTAATTTCTGTTGCAGTTCTGTGATCTCAGCTTCTTTTTGGGCCAAGAGGCACTCTTGTTCTTTAGTTACCTATAAAATAAAAGTACATTTTTATTGCCAAACGAATACAAAAAAAGCAAATTTAGCTTACTTGACAAGCTTTGCTGTTAAAAAAAAAATTCTCACCTGTTGTGACTCCTCCAACTGTACATGCAACTGATTCTGAGCAGCCTGTGTCACATCCACACACCCTTGAGTTTTGCTACGCAGATATTCTTTAGCCTGCAAGCAGTATTAAATTTCATTAGTTTTAACTACATTGTTGGGCTCTATTAAAAAAGTACAAGAAGAAAAATATATTTGCTGCAACCTGAGGAGAGTTCAAATCTTTTTTTTTTTTTTTTCATTACAAACTCAACTGGACGTTTTAAAATGAATCACTGGTTCGAACTCCAGGAGTAGGACTGAGATGTTAAGGGATGCACCGATCCGATACTTGGATTGGATATCAATTCGATACCGCATATTTTTGCTGGATCGGGTATCAGCCAGCTGGAACCGATCCAAATCCAATCTTGTGCATGCGCTATATTCTGTAGAATTTATAAGCAAACAAAAGCCAAAAGCCAAAGATGCAATGTGCACCGCACCATAAAATTACTCTCACAATGCGTTTCTGTTCTCTTATCCTTCCAACTGAGTTTATTTTTCAGAGGGGAATACTTTCAGTGGTGTGAACAGTTTGTAAAGCGCTGGCTCTTTGTTGTCAAAGTAGCTGATTAAATGAATAAAAGTGAATCTGAAGGGCGCAATGGATGATTTCATCATTAACAGTGAAAATGCTTTAATATAGGCTACTCTGAAACTGTAATATATCAGAGTAATTTTACTAGAATAATTTATTTAAACCAGTTCGTGTTTTAGGCCGCTGAAGCATACAAATGAACATTGTTTTCGTCCTTGTTCACCTCAAATGTTGTTCATTTCTTTTGTTTATTTTGTACATTAAAATTGAGATGCAAATGAAAAATTAAGATACCAAATGAAATTTGTTCTAAAAATATATAAAATGTTCAAATATATGAACAATAAACAACTGTGCGGATGGATGATTTGCTTCACTCCATGGAATATAAGGATTTAATTAATGCTCCACTGTAATTGTTATATTACAAACCTCTTTTAATATAATTTTTTTTTTTTATTATATTTTTAATATAGCCCAAGTCATTTTTTAAAGACGGTCTTGAGCAATTATTTGTCCTCGGTGCTGATGTGCTTTCATTTTCTCCATCTCACTCACGGCGAGATTAGGCGAGGGACTGTTTAATAAGTAAATCTGGCCTCAGACAGTTTGGTTTAGTCTGCTTCAGACCTGCAGGAAAATATCAGACTTTGCTGAAAGGCTGGTTAAATTTACCAGCGATGAGGGTCAATAGTGGTAGTCTATTACAGATTTCAAAGAAAATATCTTAATATTAAAAAGGAAACATACGCCGGACCACAACAGACCCTTTCAATGTCATAACGAATGCTCAAATAGCGTAGCCTAGTTTACAGCAAACATCACGTTATTGGTGAGATTGTGTCGTCTGTAATATAGGTATGTGTTATTTTTACTAAAGAAGATTTATTATTGGAGTTCGATTAGCAGAACTACATAAGCTGTATTATGTTTAAAAATAAATATATAACATAAAATAAATAAACACCGTATTGAAAAAAGACACAGATCTGTATTGGTCGATACAAAAATGTGTGAACTTTACCTGCTGAAGCTGCTGTTGTAGTTCCTGAATCTGATCTGTGAGCTGCTGTGCCTCCAGCTGAACCTGGTCTCTGCTCTGCAGCGCCACCTGCAGGTTCCTGCTAAGCTGTGATATGATCTCATTCCGTTTCTCTACTGCAGCCTGCAATTGCTGTGTGAGGAATAATTTCATCAGCAATTATTAACATACTTGTCCATGTGTCTTATTACTTCACTGCACAGAATAAACAAGCCAACACTTTTTCAAAAGTAAAATACACTAAATTGAAGCTTGACTGGAGCAAGAAATTATAATCCTGGAGTAGGAAATTATAATCCTAAACTTGAGCAGTAAAATGATCATCCAAGAGAACACATTTAACCTCATCCATGAAATGTAATTGGTTCCTCCGCTGTCTCTGTACCATCAAAAGAAGCTTTAAAATGAATTCTCCCCAAAATGCCTGCAAACCAATTATAGTAAACACTACGCTCCAGAAAGCTAAACTCTGCCTCGGGTTTCTAGATGTGTGCGTAACCATGACCACAAATTAATCCATTCAAATGGACAGATGTAACCCAGTTTTTATAGAAACCCTTTGTATTTTCTATTTCAGTCGTGAGAAACTGTACATTCCTGCACACCACACTCAAATCTACCTTCAGGTTTTGAGTGAGGGATTCAACACAGAGGAAATAGTGTTAGTCATGGACTTCATACAGATGGGATTAGTCTGTCAAAAATGGAAAAATACATGTAGCGCAAGGGTACAAAAAAATTATAATCATAAATCAACTGTAAAAACACCAATTATGCCAAAATTATAATTGACAAAAAACTATAAATGCAGTCATTAGGTTTACATAGTTACTAATAAATGTTCTTTTTGAACCCCTTGACAAATACCACCCATGGCAGTTTTTGTATCTTTATTATGAAGTACAGATAACATAAGGTTCTTTATTCTGATTTTTAACTAAATTATTATTTTTTTTGTGTGTGTATTTTGCCATTTTCCCCAGTTTAATACAATATATACAACCTAAAGGTTACTATTGTAAGAAAATACATACTTTCAGCATCACTTTTCTTTGAAATGACACAATCCAATCCTGTTTATATGAAACGAGCCTGCTCCAGAGCAGGTTTGAGCTACCAGACTTGTTGCTACAACAACTCTCAGAGGAGTTTTGAAGAATGAAAGTATCCTGGATTGTGTCAAATCATCAATAACCAAATTCCGCTAACTGAGTAATCCACATACGAAGAACAGACCCGTTTAAAAAGCAAAGTATGATGAAAAAGCTTTTTTTTTAAATAGTCCATAATGTGGTCATCGAGGTAAAAGATAATAGGATGCCAGATTGAGTGAAATTAGTCAGGTTTTCCCTTTAAAGAGCTCCTATTATGGGTTTTTAAAAATGAGCTTGCATGCAGTGTAACACAGCTCTAAGTGAAGTGAAATGTCCAGCTAAGGCTTAAATCTGAAAGTGCACAGTGTTTAAAACTATTGATTCATCCATAAAAGAGTCAACTCATAGTTCTTCAAACGAATCGCCATGCTTGCGAGTCTTTAGCCGTTTCAGCATGACGTGAACATGACTGTGAAGAGTCAGTGGTTGAGGTTTATTTCTGCAGAAATGCCTCAGCATTATAGCCCAGCCTTGTGCTGTGTTCCCTCTGAGGAGTGCTTCTGAAATCTACACGCTTACAATGGAGGATTCGTCGACCGTTTGTTAAAGGAAGGATCAGAAAAGACTATTGATGTATGCAGGGGCGGACTAGCCATAGGGAGCACCAGGACATTTCCCAGTGGCCTGACGGTGAATCTGGCCTGCACCCTCTATCCATCAAGTGTGAGTAAGTGAGATTAAAACGTTGTTTTCTCTATTGTTTTCTCTAGATGTATTTAATTGTGTTTTGTAACCACTCTTAGTGTATCTGGTTAACTTGTATTCTCATATCGCGTCTAAAAGCACGTTGTAAACGCGACGCATGCCACTTTGTTTACGGATTAAAATGCGTTTGTGAACTCGTGTTCCTCTGCTGTTTGTCGCTGCTATGGCTACATCAGCTCTCCTACACACGTGCGGCGGTCCTGTTTCATAATGGTTCAGCTTTTGCCGCTGTGTGCATTAACACTGCATGTGTGTCGCTGTTTTTACTTATGGTTAAGAAAAGAGCAATATGCTGGGAGACCGGGGGGGGTTAGTTTCAGGGGTGAGGTGTCTGAAATACGGGCGACTCCCAGGAAAAATGAGTGTTGGCAGATATACTCATGCACACACTATGACTACTTCAATATTGATAAGCCGTGGTGGGCATTCTCTCGCTCTGAATGATGTCGACCAATTGCAACAGACTGGGTCATCGGTCCAATCAGCGCAGTTTAGCATCGCGCTAAGGAGGGGTTTTGGAACAAATGAATCGCTGAACAATTCATATAGGAGTCGCTGGGATAATGAGGTAAAAATAAATGCAAATTATAAGACAATGAAAGTGTTTTTTGACCATGCATGCATGCATATCAGCCTGCTGTTGGAGACCCCCAAAACCAAAATATGACCCTTTTTAATGTATAATAGGGGCTCTTTAAACAGTACCTAATACACTCCAAAAGTAAAGTATATGCCCAAGCAGTAATTGTGCCCTAAAAATCCTCTGTATCCTTGAATAAAATAATAAAACTATTGGACAGATCCATATCTACTGATGTACAGGATGGGAAGATTTACTAATTTAATTTAAAAAAAGAATAAAATAAATGAAAAATAATGGGAGGGGGGTCTTTCTTGCATGTTGTTTGAAGTGTAAAGGTTTACCTTCAGTTGTTCTTTGCCAGTGTGTGCAACTATCATCATTTCTGTAAGTTGTTCTTCTGTCTGATCAGGCAGCTCTGCCAGAGATCCAGAGGAGGAGCTCTGTTCCTGGACGTCAGTTTCATCGCTCTCTCTGCTGCCCTGATGGGCTTCTGGAACGCTGCTGTCTGTGCCATCAGGTTTAAGTGACACCTGAACATGCAAACAAACATGCATATTTTCCACAGTTTGAGTTGCCATGACTACATGCCCCATAGCAATGTTATGCTAACTGACCTACTTATTTTCACATGAGGAGAGACAACAAACGCACATGCTATAGATTTAAAAATCGGCTGTAGTTGGGTACATATGCGATGTAAAGTACATGTAAAAGATGGCTGTAAAGTCTAAAGATTTGATTAACATTCCAATTATAATGAGTGAGATGTGGATATTGTACAGACGTGATTACAGACATTATGTTCTTCATATAAAGGCCTAAGCTCCCTAGCCTTTAAAAGTAAAATCCGACCCATTTCTCAAAGAGGTCATATACTTTGTGCAACTCTATTTACTCTCTCATCTTGCCAACACATATTTCAGCCATTTTTGTATGGCATCTTAGTTTTAAAATGGTCTAACTTTTGATATATACGTATTCTAAGTCTTACAATGAGAAAGGATAAGAAATCTGGTTAAAGAAAAAAAGTTCAGCTGCTAAAATGTACCCAATTTTATTATTATGGGAAATAAACTTTTTTTTAAATACACAACTGAACACACAGATATCACAGAGGACGATTGTATATGAAATGTGTATGTACATTGTTAATAAAAAATAATAATAATAAATAAAATTTAAAAAGAGAAAGAAAATTTCCCAATTCAAATTTAATGATGTTAAAAATGGTAATTGCTGATTTTTAAAAATTCATTTAAATGGCATTCAAACAAAAATGAGCTAAAAGTCAAATTAAAGTTCAAGTAATTTTTTGTTTTAGAATTGTTTTAGTAAAAAAACCAAAAAAAAAGTAATAATGCAATAATAACACTGCAAAAAAAATAATAAAATAAAAATAAAAAAGTAACTTTCTAACATTTTTCCACGTTCACCAAGTGAAAAGTTGCAGATTAAATACAACATGGTTTAAAGAAGTTTGGCCTATTTCAACCTTTGATTTGGCCCTTCATCCAATTTAAGAAGACGGGGAGAATGATGGGGAGGTGGTTTGGGGGAATATCTTTGACATCGTCATTTCGAATTTAATGTAACCTTTTGTTTGTTTTGTAATTTTGTTTTTTTAAACGAATCTGATTTTTTTTTTTTTAAATATAAATACTGTCACTCGACGGATAGAGGGCAACACACAAGACATCGGCAAGCAGATCAAGTAAAAGACAGGAGCAGCTTAGTATATTCCGCACTGAACTCAATTACATTAATAGGATTGCTTATGTTTTTACTTAAATATATTTTTAAAAATCTATAATGAATTTATTAGCTAATATAAACCATTTTTTCTTAGTTATTTTTAAATATTAGGAAATATATATTTACCTTTGGCACAGCCCTCGATCAAGGTTGGTTTTTGGCTCTTTATATGAAAAAGTTTGGGCACCACTGGTTTAAAGCAATAGTTTAACCAAAAATGAAAATTCTCACTATTTCCTCTCACACTAAAGCAGTTCTGAACTTTAACTTGAAGTTAATGGCTGTTTTATTAAATATTCTTTAGTACATCTTCCTTTACGTTCAACAAAAAAAAAAAGAAACTAAAAAATATATGAAGTAATATTTGACTGAGTAAATGAGAGAATGTTCATGTGAAAAATATCAAGTTACAACTGTTCTATAAAATAATTAATCCGCACCTAAAATGTAAAAATAGCATACTGACTTGGAATGCATTAACTTACACTTTTAAATTTAACCACTGAGTTTTTAGCTACAACAAAATGACAATTTTGTAAATTTAAGAAAAAAACATGCGAAACAAACCTCTGAGTTTTCCTTGCTGATCTCTCCATGAAAATCATGTGTCTGCGTGTCCTCTAGGTGGCGCTCTTCTGTTGAACGGTCATTCGTTTGGACATTCTGGCCCTTCCTCTTCGCCGTCTTTTTCTGCGTGCTCGAACTTTCGCTTTTCGCCCGGCGCTGTCTAAAGTGAGCAAGCTGCGCCAGAGGTTGAGCGACAGGTAGAGGGAAACGTACGTCAGGATGACATAACAAGAACACAGAATCAGCATTTTGCTAGCCTCTAAACATGAGCCATGTCAAAGGTCAATAAGATGCATCTCCAGCTTGACATACGCTTCACAAATAAACCAAACATACAGCAAATTCATCTAAATGGTTGATTTAGTCCATAAATATGAACAAAAACAGCAAAGAAAGAAAGATAAAAGCTGATATCCAAACAGATGGTGTAGAAAAAATGAGTTCTTAGTCTTCTCAAAAAAAAAATCCTCTTCCTTTTTGAGAGATACACTGATTCAGAAAGCACAAAACGTGGTTGAAGCTAGAAAAACACACAATTCTGCGAGAGACGGCTCTCACAGCTGCCTTAAGAAGCTTATTCCAGATTAAAGCAAGCTCAAATGAGCCCTGCTAGACCAAATATGACAATGGTGCATCTATGAACAAACATCAGCAGAAGCCCTAAGGCTGTCAAATATGGTCACATGACAGCAATCTATCAAACCAAACCAAAAAAAAAACAAACAAAAGCCATATGAATCCTGGGCAGGTCTACAAATATGAGAACCAAGAGCACAACGTGAAGAGACGTTCTCACTGAAAAAAGAAAACGAAGAAAGAGGAGGAGCGAAAACAGGCAAATAATCTGCATAAACGTGAATACGGTGACATAACTTGGAGCTGCCCTCCGGACTACCCCTTTAACCCAGATCTGAATACGAATTCACCTGGGGGAAGAAAGTGCATGCTATTCCAGTGGATTACATTTGACCTGCTTTTATAAACATGTAGGGAATCAGTTTGTGTTTCGCCCACTGACTGTCAAATCACATAAGATGCTGATATGAAGAGAGCCTGGGGAAGCAAGAGCCACAAACAGCGTCTGGAACAGTGGCTTACATGAAATATCCAGGCCACTCTCTGCATCATCCACTGGAAACTACGATATGTGTATGTTGTTCAAATGATCATTGCTGGTTTAACGTTCTTTACATATTGCGTAAACATCATGCATACACATTTTATGGAAAGAGAAATTTATATAGCGATAATGATTTTTATAGGACAGTAGAATGCAGACTGGTTGAAATGTATTTTAACATAAAATACTAAATACCTTAATTTTAGGTGTATCAAAATAAGCTACAAAATACAGCAGCCACAAATGTATCAAAATAAAATACAGTATTTCGTATTTTTAAAAAAATTCTACATAATACTTTTACCAAGGAGCATGACATTTCTTTGCAAATCTTCCATCAGTTAGACTTAATCAATCCCTTTCCAATTAAACTGACTTAGTGAAGTAAACAATGCTTGATAGCAAAAACTGCCACCATATCTGTACATTGATTTTTCACACACTTAATATTTTTAAAAGAGTGTTAAATAAAGAGTTCATTCAAATTTTGTTCACAGAATTTTTCAGAAATCTCAATTTGCTATTGAACTCTTCAATACTCAATGTAAAAACTGTATTAGGAGTTTTGGATCATTAAATATTTGTGCTTTATACGTTTTGACATCTTCATTAACTATACAGTGAACCTACTGATCAACTACTGGCATTTGAAACAGTCAATAGCTATGTTCCCATCTAGCTATTTTTATTCGCATTTTGGATATGCACATAAAAAACCTGTTGATGGAAACGGCATGATGCGCAAACATTTTGAAAATGTGCATAAAAAATGTATACGCATAACTGAGGGATTAAATAAAATATTCGGGATAAACTTTTTATTCGATAAGAAAAGATGCGCATAAACTGCGATGGAAACACTTTTACCACATAAATTCCAGTATGCGCATTATAAAAAGGTCATGTGATTTTGCTATAAGAGATCATGTGATGATATAAATGTGTGTAAATGAACAAACCAGCAGGCTGAGCACATCGTAAAACATCTGAAATGTTTTGGTCAATCTAAAAACACCTTACCGTTTAAGTTATATTATTAATCATCTCCAGAATCAAGAGCGTCTGTGCTCCGCGTCTGACACCTTCAAACACCACTGCGCGTTCACTGCGTGTCAGGATTGCCTTCTGAGGCACAAGTAATTTATTAAATGAAGGAAAAGACTGACAAAGCTTCTCCTACTGCAGCAAATTACGTTTTTACTGTTGATATTTGGCGCCAGTTAATCAGGAAGTGATGATTTTGTCCACTTTGACTCGTGGGTTGGAATCGCTGCTTTATTCGTACGTCTTTTATGCGATAATACAGTTTTGCGCATAAAGTTCATTCGCATTTTTGGATGGAAACACAGCTACTGACGTATCCACCACTGTAGGACTTATTTTTATGTTGCTTGTTATTTCAATGGGAGAGTCAATAGCATCTAAAGCACCAATCAGAGGGTGCATTTGTATGATGTAGACTGAAGTAGATTTCTTACAAAGTATTTTACAGTATTTTTCCCTGGATGCAGGGCTGCACAATATATCATTTCAGCAATGATATCGCAATGTGATCGTTCGCAATAGTCAAGTCTCAGGATATGCAGTGTTGAGTCTGGACTATAATTTCTCATTTCCATGCGTTTATGAGGCATGTGACTGAATGAGGATTTTAAAATCATGCATGCATAACAAAGATTTACTGTTTGTAACTTTAATAATTAGGTTTATTGAATTGTTCATACAATAAAAAAATATGGAGTATTATTTCGCATTAGACTATTCAAATGCATTACCCGAGTAGTGTTACGCCAAGTTCAGAATTTATGATTTTAGCCCTGATTTTGACTCACTGACAGGTTTTGAGAAATCGCTGACAAATTCCTAAAATCACAGGCAAATCGGTGCTCGTTCGCATGAGTAACAATCACACAGTGTGAACTATCATAGACGCGATCTGAGAGAATTGGAAATTCTGGCATGCTAAAATTCTGGCCATGTGAAATGTGTTCTGATTGAAAATAACATCGGTGATCATCTACAGCCAATGAGAGAGCAGCATCTCTTAGTAAGGGTATCTGCAGGTCAGCGGGAGGTTGTGGGAGAAGTTAAAAGGGCTTCTTTTCTGTCTATTTGGATCCAAGAAATATGGAAAACTAGTGGAAATTTGGCGGAATCACCTGTCTGTTTGACATCTCAGCAATACCACAACCTGGTCGAAAAAGAAAAAAAGTTTAATAGAAATTGCTAATTCCTTTCAAAAACCAGGTGAGCGAAATAAGTACATTTTCTGCTGCGTGAAAACATCTGTGACGCGTCTACTATTAGGCTCCTTAGGAAACCATAAAATAAAAAAATGAAATATATAAATAAAAAAAACAGTCCTTTTACTTGAATTTTTTTCTTTATTGTACTTATCTATGCTTAGATTTACTAGTTTTATGCAGATGCACCTAAAGAATCATCCCAATCAATCTAAAATAAGAAATTCTTTCCAAATAGAAATATTCAAGTCATCTAGTGAAATTGTATTTATAATCGCAATATATAAAAATTACAGAATAACAAAATAAATATTGCAATGCTAATTTTTTTTCTAATATTGTGCAGCCCTTGTAGGATGACAGAAAATTAAGTCAGTGAGAAAGGGGAGATGGAATTAGGAAAGGTCCATGAGTTGGAAATCGAATTCGGACACCCAGAGTGCCGTTTCGCTATATGTCAGCTATATGTTGCTTTTGTTTGGAAGGGCTTGGCAAATTCTAGCACTCTTGCAGAACTGGTTGCATATTTGTGAGTGTCTTTGGTGCACGGGAGATTTAAGAAAATGATCAACAACAGTGCCAAATAATAAATAAATAAATAAATAAAATTAATTAATAAATAATTCACATTGCTTTAGCAAAAAAAAAAAAAAAAAAAAAACACGGGTTGATTAAACAACTAAACAAATAAACTGATCGCATCAATATTTGTAAATATAGGTGATTTTTTATTCTAAATTTAAAAAATAATAATAATTTGTGGAACTGAAATGAGTTTTCATAGCTGTGCTCGTTGCTGACCAGTTAATAAAAACTAATTGATATGAGCAACTTCTTTAAGCAAATCTTCAAGCAAAGTTATACTACCAACTCACAATAATCTTAAAACAATCTGATTAATGCATTGTACAGTATGTGTAACCATTAAATTCTGGGATTAACATGAATCGAATACAGAGCCAGGAAGGAAGACTCAGGCCTGCTAATAAAGACACACCTGGAATCTGATTATGAATATGCAAAGATATATACCTACAAACCAAACCATTTCAAATTTCACCATATACGGGGTTTCATTTTGAATTGTACAAAATAAACCCAGATGACATAAATAAAAAATGTGTTGAAATGGAAATAGAAATTTAATAGCATAAATAGTTTAACTTACACTTTAACTCTATTACTAGCTAATTTTTGCTTACGATTTCTGTTATTCACACTTCGTGCAACAAAACAGCATGGCTGTCTTTTAAGGAACACAAAAAGAGGGGGGGAAAAAGTGAAATTGTGTGTCCGATGGAGAAAATAAACTCAATATCGAATTGAAACTAAGTAGAAAGTTATCTTATATTATGAAGCCTGAAATGTACCACCACAAAGCTTAATCTAGTGGTGCCTCCTACAGGTCGCTTTATAAATAACAGACTATGGACTGCCTATGATCAGAAAGCATTTATTAGTTAACTTACTAATGTACTAAACTATGTGTTGTTTACATCATTTGAAGCGTGTGTCCTTTAAAAAGAGGAAGGTTGGGGGAAAAAACAAACAATGAACATATCGTTCACTTCATATCCATTTTCCTTTCAACGTGGATAATATAACGCAGTTCCCGTAAAAGCTTTCGATCTAAATGTACACAGAATGTACCTGTGAGCTTCACTGATCCTGCCTAGAGACCGAGCTGTATTAAATTCCTCTCATGCTCAACTGCAAACATAACTTTATTTGCGACATCAATCCGACACATAAGCTCAAAACCTCCCTCATACATGCCAACAATTTGTACATAAAACATGTTACTTTGATTGCGAAGCCAAACACATACAAATAAACCAAACCAAATACCAAAAGCTACATTTTAATTAGTAAAAACGCCAAACATTTTTAAACATCAAATCTAAGCTCATTCTGATGCTTAGAAATAGCTAACGTTACTCTCAAAAGAAATGTGGAGTTTGTAACTTGTCGTTTATCATCAATATTGTATGGCATTAATACAATATTCAGCATAATATATAGTGAGGCAATTAGATAACTTATCCTTGTTGACAAATAACGTATACTCTTGTTGATTAACGTCGGACCATAGTAAACAAGTGTTATAATGAGATATTGTACACGAAGGACAATAGGAGTGACTGTGACAAATGAGGCTATTCGAAATCTTACTGAATCCCACATAAATCATATAATTTAACTGAATTGATGATGCGAATAAAGCGAATAACGAGCATCAAATAAATACTCAAGTTAACAACTAACGTTACCCTTATATAAAGTTATGCTGCTAACGTTAGCCCTTACCTTTGCTCGTCCGGCCTCTAATTTCCTCTGCCTCTCATCTTGATCCATCTCCTGGTTCAAGGAATTTCATGGGAATGAAGGAAACGCTCAAGTGTGCGCCAAAAAAGATTAAAACTGTGTTTCTGTAAAACTCCCCAAGCGATTTCTGCGCAGTGTTTACTGAGTTCAGAGATATTCCTAAGGAGTAACTGTCAGTAAATTTTTCAACATGGCCGCGAAGTGTGTTTGTCCCCGCCCTTATCGGATTGACAGGCTGCGAGAACCTATTAGGACAAAGAACGTACACTTCTTTGCCAATCGCATTTCTTGTTGCAGAACTTCACTAGACGCCTCGCTTTAAATGCATTGGGCTTGAACGACCAATTAAAAGGCGTTTGCAAGCTTGACCTCTTGATTTACAGCTATGCCAGCCTATTGCACTGCATTAGAGAGAAAAGACATCCCCCGCAGGTTGTGTATTTGTTGTGGTAGTTCTGTTTTAAGCGTCTGAGTGGTTGTGATTGACAAATGAGAGACGCGGGTAAAAGCCCGGGTGAATAAGATTAATCTGCAGGTAACAACGGTTGAATGCAAAAAGGCAGTTTTTCTTCAATTTGCACGGGTAATATAAGTACCTGTAGCATAAAATCTAAATGCATTATGATCCATTTGTAATAATTAATAACATGGTGTAAAATTAATTATAATGTGTTTTTCTAAAATATTGACATTTTCTAGAAATGTAAGCATTAGCTTTTATTTAGATTAGTATAAAGGTATAAAGTGATAAATCTAAAAAGTAACAATGATATATTAGCTATCTTTAGTTATGCTAGGCTATATTTTCTGTATGAGTACAATTAAAGCATAATGTTACACATTTAAATATGAATATTTGCATATTATATTTCTATTATTATTATTTAAATCTGCATATTATTCATTCATTCATTTTCTTTTCAGCCTAGTTCCTTTAATAATCAGGGGCCGCCACAGCAAAATGAACCGACTACTTATCCAAGGATGCCCTTCCAGCTGAAACCCATCACTGAGAAACATCCATACACACAAATTCACACACATACATTACGGACAATTTAGCTTACCCAAGTCACCTATACCATGTCTTTGGACTGTGGGGGAAACCGGAGCACCTAGAGGAAACCCACGCCAACACAGGGAGAACATGCAAACTCCACACAGAAATCCCAACTGACCCAGTCGAGGCTCAAACCAGTGACCTTCTTGCTGTGAGGCGATCTTGCTACTCACTGCGCCACGGTGACGCCCAATCTGCATATTATGTCAATTGTTTTTGTATTTTTGTACATTTCTTAAGTTGCACGGGTATATTTACGGGAAAGCCAAAAATACATTTTAAAAGTCAAAATTATTGAATTTTCTCACTCACTTTCCTTCGGCTCAGTCCCTGATTTATCAAGGGACTGTCGCCACAGCAGAATGACCTTCCAATTACAATTTGAATGCAGCTGACGCCTTTTCAGCTGCATATCAAAAATCATTAAATTATTTTATATTCATTCATTCATTTTCTTTTCGGCTTATTCCCTTTATTAATCAGCGGTCGCCACAGTGGAATGAACCGCCGACTTATCCAGCATATATTTTACGCAGCGGATGCCCTTCCAGCCGCAACCCAACATTGGGAAACACCCATACACTCTTGCATTCACACTCATACACTACAGCCAATTTAGCTTAATCAATTTACCTTTACAGCAACTGTTTGGACTGTGGGGAAACCGGAGCACCCGGAGGAAACCCACTCAAGCAGAGGAAGAACATGCAAACTCCACACAGAAATGCCAACTGACCCAGCTGGGGCTCGAACCAGCGACCTTCTTGCTTTAAGGTGATCATGCTACCCACTGCGCCACCGTGATGCCCTCATTAGTTTATTAAATAAATATTTTTTTAACCTGCAGATTCCAGATATTCAAATATACTTAGCCAAATATTGTTCAATGATAATAAACCATACACCAATGGAAAGCTTTTTTTCTTTCAGATTATGTCAAAAATCTCCTTTTAATCCACCTTTAAAGCTAAAGTTTTTGATCTTTAAGTCCCCAGATTGAGTATGGTTGGGGCCAATACAGCACAGCCTTGTTCAGAACGTCTGATGTAACTTAGCAACGTACTTGAGGGTTGGACAAACATGTCTACAATAAATACGTTTTGACAACGGACACCATTCCACAGCAAACATGGGCAATAACTAAATAAATTGATTTAAAACTGTTTTTTTGTTATTTAAATGGCAGATCCAGTGGTTGACCAAATGACAAGATTGAGACTGAAAATGCTGGAAAAGGTACGTTGCTTTTATGTGGAAAGTATTGATTGAGATTTCCTTTTTTCTTGCTAGCAACGCTCCATGAGACCAAACTTGTCTACGGAGAGACTAAAGAGATTATCATCTGTCTGTTTCTCTAGAGACTGGAGAATGAGAGAAATGACAACACTGAACGTGAGGGTTCGGCGCTTTCTACAAGTATGCCGAGTGTAGGGATGTTTTTGTGGGCTGCTTTATTGTATTTTTTCTTTTCTTTTACTCCCTGACCTAAAATTTGATACTGAGCTTCTTTCTTTAAACCCAAAAATTAAAAGAAAAATAGTAATAATAGTTGGCAGGCTGCCTGATTTCTAATAATTGGCTCAACAGTTTATTCCAAGCCTAAAACATTATAGGATTCAAAACAAAAGTATATGAGTATGCTGAAAATGCAGTTTAAATGACTAATTCTTTGTTTGTTTCAAATTTTTTACAGGAAGTAATTATGGGAATGCAGATGCATTACATAGTGCTCTGAGAAGGAAGAGAGACCTCTTAAAGAGACTGAGGGTGGTGTTTCACATACTACATTTAAATTAGAATTCTTTTAGCACTGTTAAACAATTAACTCCATGCAAAGTAAAAGTTTGCATTTACATAATATTTTTATGTGCAATTTAAAATCACAAAAACATTAATAAATACCTCAGCCTTATTTTAAGTATAGCTATTTTAGTAAGCGACAATAATTTTTTTAATTCATATACTTCTAAAAACATGGGAAATGAAAAACTCTTGTGTGACACTATATGTTAATTTTAAATTAGGCAATTTGACTAAAAATGTAACTAAAGGACCCCATTCAGCATCATGTGACTGAAGCTCCCTGTGAAGTCCGTGACTTTTTTTGGAAACACAATAAAATAGTTTTTTTTGTGTGTGACACCCCTGTTTATTGAAAATATCAATTCATTTCAAATAAATAAAAATAGCACCACATGAAGATAAGTGTCCAACTATGAAGAAACGCTATTTGTATGTAAGAATTAATCTTTCTTTGTTTTTTTTTTGCTATATCACACTATAGGATGTATTTAAGGTACCATACAGCTCAGTATTAAGAAAAAAAATGTTAAAAAATATTAAAAGTTAATGACCCCTCATATTTTTTCAAACATCAGATAAATAGATAACATAAATATATAAATAAACAAAACAATTTTTTCTATAAAACACTTTTTAAGTAACACTTTCTTTTTACAAAAACACTTTTTTTCTGCCTGTTTGTCAACTACATACATATGTAACGTATAATGTACATATATAATGTAAATAAAAAACTTAATTTTTACACAAGTAGTCAAGAGTCATCGTTAGAAAGTTAGAAGAGTTTAACTTAAGATGATTAAAAGAAAGGCAGTCTTACACAAAGTGTCAATTAAATAGTACTAAGAAGCATTCTATAATATAAATCACAACTGTAAAAAATATCTGTAAATTAGCAGATTTCCATATTTTGTGATTCATGTTTTTATTTTTCCCTTTTTATGCTTTTGAATTGCATTAGGTGACCTTGATCTTTCTTCCAACTGCTTTTAACCTTGGCAAATTTGAGAAAGTGACTGTTTCGTAACATTTTAATAGTTTAAAGTGATTTATCGTCTGGGTTGGTGTTGCATTACAGTACACAAACCTTGTATTAAACTGCCAGTTTTTGTTATTTTACAGACTTATTTCTCTATATATTATATGTTTATATGTATGCAACAGGAAGAGCATCTGATGGAGGATCTGGGAAGGCCACACACATGGGGTGGATCTCATAGACAATATCATTATGAACCTCTTCATGGGCCGCTCCAACCTGTGCCTCCCATACACATCCACCAAAATGCGCCATATGAACCTCAACCTACTCTACTCCCACCACCTGTCCCACAGGCCCCTCGAATCATTCAACACACTGTAGGAAATGTTTTTTATTCATTCAATTATATTCACTTTTTAGAAAATGTTTTTACTTGTACAATCTTGCACAGAAAATCTACTACTCCGGCTCATTTAAAGGGGACCTATTATGCAAAAGTCACTTTTATAAGGGGTTTAAACACAGTTGTTTAACAACACTCCATAATTATATCCAGCTTGTAATGGTAAAATTTTAAAGCCCTGCCCATTAGTGACAATCTCTCCCTCATTAGCATAGGAGATTAGTCTCGTTTTAGAATATGCCTCTATACTGACACATAGGCATGTGTAACTCTGCCCCTTTTTTTAAACAGCACAAGCTCATTTGAATTTAAAGCAACACTCACTAAAATGGCACAATTAGGATCAAAACCTATAATGGGCAGTTTCAGAGAGTTATTAAACATTATTAGTGGGGTATTTTGAGCTGAAACTTCACAAACACATTCTGGGGATGTCAGAGACTTTTACATCTTGTAAAAAGGAGCATAATAGGTTCCCTTTAAATATATTAACTGTGATAATGATAACTTATATTTCATCTTCCACAAGATTCCCCAACAGCCAGCTACCATTATCCAGCAGTTACCACAGCAGCAGCCTCTCATCGCACAAATCCCACCACCTCAAACCTTTCCCTACAGATCAGGAAGTATTAAAGAAGGTATGCATAAAACACAGAAAGAAACAACCATTATTAGCCAATAAAGGACTTGTTTGGAATCAGAAGGCATCTCATTAGACTTGAAAGTTTTACTACTTAGCCTTTAAAAAGTGAGTTTCCTATACAGTGCAGTGTAGTAACAGATTAGACTCCAATATTTGATTACATTTGAAATGCTTCTAATCAAACTATTGTTACTTTTAGAAAAGTATAGTTACTTTTTTGGATTTGATTGTTACAAACGATTTACACAATGGCATAGTCACAGAGATTTAAAATTATATTTCAGTAATTTAAGTACATTTCCGATGGTTCCCGTGCTGATTGATGTTCACAGGTATTTAGGAAATGCTATATTTCAGATGTTTAAAAATTAGGTTTACAAACATTTGGGGGATGAGAGGTATTTTATTAATATTTTTACAAATGCGTTCACATTTAAAAATTTGCCTGCATATTTAAAGCATTTTGTGATGTTGATAACAGAATTAAAGTTTTTATTTCTCTTTGATCAAAAATCAACAAGTTAGTTTAAGGGCGCACTCACACTATGCCATCCGAACTGTGCCCAGGCCCGTTTCCTGGCCCGGTTGGAAGAGGTGTGCCAGAAAACGGTTCACTTGGGCTCGCCTGAGCCCAAAACTGAAGATGAGATGTGCCAGTAGGGATGCATCGATACTGATACTGAGTGGCTCCAACAATTTGAACTGTGATATAGGCAGACATCCAGGTTGCATGCCTGAAATATCAATAGCCAATATGAAAAAAGTATTCCAAATAAAATGTACGCAAAACTAAACAAAAGTTCAAGATTAAAGATAAGCAAACTTTATTATTGTCGTGATTGCAGACATGGTGGAGCTGATGCTCATGCAGAATGCTCAGATGCACCAGATCATCATGCACAATATGATGCTGAAGGCTCTTCCGCCAGTGACCATGTTTCCAGAAGGGAACCCAAGTCAGATCACATCTCTAGCCTCTCATCCTGGACAGGTAGCCTGGATCTGTTGTGTAATACATAAGTCAAGGTAATTTGACTCAGTGTGTTAATTTAATGTTGTTATAGGAGCTTTATTCGACATCCAGAGGAGGAGCTGTCTATCATCACCATTATTATGGCTCCCACAGTCCACCTCTGCCTCCAATAGGTTACTCTGGTTGGCCTTCTTTTATGCCGGCAGGACAAGGAGGGACTTTTCTGCCACATGGGATTGGTCCTGTAACTCTGCCCCCCTTAAACACGTAAGATCCATCAGTGTAATACTTCCTATAAACAAGTAAAAAGGATATTACTTGTCAAAACTCATCATTTTAATTCCATATATATATAAAAATAGAAAATACATATTTATTGCGACTAGTCTTTTTCTGGATTTACTGGATTTTGGTATGTGTTTGAGTAAAATGTTAATATTTGTTTTTATCACATAACTCAGGGGTCACCAACCTCGGTCCAGGAGGGCCGGTGTCCCTGCAGGGTTTAGCTCCAACTTGCCTCAATACACCTGCCTGGATGCTTCAAGTATACTTAGTTAGACCTTAATTAGCTTGTTCAGGTGTGTTTGATTAGAGTTGGAGCTAAAATATGCAGTACACCGGCCCTCCAGGAACACGTTTGGTGACCCCTGACATAAAAGTTTGGTTATTTATTATTATTATTTAAAAATGTTATATAAAAAAGTTTTTATTTAGAGATTTCTTTCCCAGAAAATTACAGTTGGTCATAACAAATGTATTTGTTGTGATCAGGATTATTACTCAAATATAGATTTCTTTAATCATCTGAAGAATTGGTATTGCTTTGTCTAGAAATTGATTTGAAACATGTCTGATGCAATCAAAAAAATTATTACTGCTGCTTGTTCAAATTACCTGTATAAAATGAGCTGAAACAACACTGTAAGAGTCCATCCAGATAGTCCAATGACAGAGCTAACAGTAAGGTAAATGCATGTAAGCCTTTTAGCACATGTGAAAAGAAATATTTTTACTTATGAAAACGTATTTTGATTCGTTTCCATCTCCAGATTTAATCTGACTCCAATTTATTATAATTTAAATGCTCATACATAAAGATCGATTTAGCCACTAGATTATATCATATTAAGTCAGTGATTGTCAGGGGATATGAGAGTTAAACAAGAATCTTACATTTATTTGTCAGGCAAAGATTTTCCATTCCAATTCACATAATTACACAAGCTAAGCCAATTCAGATTGTACAACATCAATTACTCCAAGATAGATTAAGAGTTAAAGAATAATACCTGATCATGTAAAAAAAACATTGCAACATATAAGCTCTGATACAGAGCTCAGAGACTTATACACTGCAATGGGGTCTCCTGTCTACAGAATCTCACTGGCCTATACCACATCTTTACCTTATATACCCAACAGGGTGTCACAGTGACCCTTGCCTAGTGTATTTGATGTGTTAATAATCTCTGGAGGGGGGAGCATCTGGCAGAGATTTCATCAAAGTCAAAACCAAATCAACAAATACAAGTGAAATATTACAGTGACCTTAAGACCACTTTACCACTCACACAGAGACATTTAAAATGATACCAAACATGAATATAAAGCTACAAGATACACCATATTAAAACCTTGAGCATTTTATGTGGAATGTAAATGATCTGTTTTGATCTTAGTTTTGGTCTCCTGATCTTCTTCTCAGATTAGCCAGTTCATTGTTTTAGTGCCTGACCATTCTTGTCTCATGGAATTCCATAACAATTCTCAGGGTTTATTATCATGGAGTGATATAGCCATTCTTACAACACAATTCTTGTAATTTCTTTGGCTAATTTATTTGTTTTACGTTCAGTCCACTTAAATTTGTAAATCATTAAGTTAACTTAAACGTTTTGAGTTGGGACAACATGACGGAATTGTTAGTCCAACTACCTGGTTAAGGGATTTGTAGTTCCCAGCATGCTTTGCGTGGGATTGAATTAAGCAAATTTAAATATTAACAATAAAATCTTAGATGTTTTACATTCATAGAAAAACTTGTTAGAGTTTAATATTTACTTTTGTTTGAAGATTTAGAAGATTTTCATATAATGTTTTGAGTTTTGAGGTTACCGCCTTGCAGAAGCACCCATGCTTTGGGTGTTCACATTAGCAGCAATGACGTTTGTTGCTTTGCTCATTGAGCAATAACTGTCCTAAAATGAGTTCTGAGATCAGTCTCAATCAACTGTAATGAAATATGCTTAAAATATGCTTAAAATTGCTTCATTTGGGATAACTTCAAATAAAACTAGAAGACTTCAAAATGTACAACATATAATAGGCATACATGATATTATCAGACCTTTGAGTTTAAGTTAAATAAAATCACAAATGTGTTTAAACTTTTATTTGATAAAATCATGTTGGACCAACTCAACTGCATTTAATTGTGTAAATATATGTATTTTTAGCTTGTGCTAAACAAATTTATTGGATGGAAATCCTGCCCTCAATTAAATTGAGTTCATCCAATGACTTATTTTTTTGAGTGTGGTAGAAATATTAAACAGTGCATTTTAAATCAAGATAAACCTGATTTTCAATTGATTTCAAATGGGTTTTTTTCCATTCGCTGTAATTCCTAATAGTCAAATTTATCAAATAAAGTGTGTGTAGACAACTCAAATCTTACTGGAAGTTAATTCCAATTATTTGAAAAGAGTTATGAACTCAATTGATTTTTGTAGCAATCGATTTCATCAAACGGGAATTGGGTTTGGGTCTGAGTCCTGGTAAAAGTTCTCTTTATTTATCGGGATTTACTGTGCTCAGATTGTTTCATGTACTCAAATGGATTAAGTTCACAGTACTCATTGGGATTAGTTGTTGAACTTAAATGGTTTGTTGCAATCAGTTTCCTCAAAGGGTTTGAGTTTGTCACGATCACCAGCGATCTAACACCCAGAGATCGCTGGTACACACACACATATCTCACAAGAACTACAAATCCACCATGTTTATGGACTACATCTCCACTCATGCAACACACACACACTCCTGCTCCAAGTCATCTCTGAGTCTTGTTTACTTATAGTGACATTACAACGCGTTCCCTTGGTCTTGTTTTCCCGTGTTTGTACCTTTGCCTTGCTATCTGTTCATCCCTGCCTGCCGCCAGCCTTCTGACTTCTTGCCTGTTTTCGACCACGTCTCTGGACTGTCTATATACATCTGTTTACTCCTGTCGACCATTAATATTCTGGCATCGCTAATAAATATCCACACATCAGTTGTCAGTGTCACATCCCCGTGTTAAAGGGTTATCTCAACTTATCGGGTTTTAGTGTAGCTGTACTGTAAATTGAGACTCATAGTGACATACAGAGATTAGCCTTATCTTTAGTAATGGGTATTTTTTCACTACTTTTGAGTAAATGTTTGGTATTTAAAACATTTAGCATTCAGTAATATCATACTAACTAATTGCTGTCTTGATTTGTCTTGTAGTATGGGAACTGATGCTGTGAGTTCCAGGATTCCAACAGGACAATGACGTTAAACTCTGCCTCTGCTTTGCTTTTGATCCCTAATTTTCCTACACTCAAACAAATATTGTAGCTTTTGTAGGTTCAAACTACTTATTTAAAATGAGCTGAATCAACACATTTTTGAGTTGTTATTGGGACAACTTAATTGTTTTATGTTCAATCCACTTAAATTGGCAAAAACAACTATGGTAACTTAATCGATTTGTGATGGGACAACATGCAGGAATTGTGTGTAACCCAGCATTTTTATTTTGATAAAATTTGTAATTTGATCCCTAATTTATATAGATGTTACTATTTATTTAAAGATACATTGTGTTAGAATAACTGGGATTACCATGTTACACACAAATTGAATTGATGTTCTTGTGTCGGTCTGATTGTTTCTATTCTCATTTGTAAGATATTTTGGTAAATTCATCTCAAAAATGAATATATTACATGCATACAAATACAATTCATGAAAACAGCACTACCAGTATCGCATTTGCTTCTTCCTTTTGTCAAGCCACATTGCAGACAGATCCCTCTCCATCTTCGAAGTCAGAACTTACATTGACATAATTTGTGTTTTTAAATAAAAGCATTTTATTTTTGTACTCTTCTCCTTTAGAAGTGTTTAACAGATTTCATTAGTACTGTCATTACACTAATAGTCACAATGATGCTTTCATTAGATATAATGTATCATATACACACTACCGGTCAAAAGTTTGCGGTCAGTAGGATTTTTAAACATTTTAAAATAAGCTTCTCCTTCTCACCAAGGCTGCATTTATTTAATCAGAAATACAGTACAAATTGTAAAATGTTGTGAAATGTTATTGCACTATAAAATAACTGTTGAAACGTAGTTTATAATTTAATTTTATTATTTATCCCAGTGATTTTAAAGATGAATTTTCAGCTTAATTATTCCAGTTTTCAGAGTCACATGATCCTTCAGAAATCACTCTAATATTTATTATTATTATTATTATTATTATTATTATTATTATTATTATTATTATTATTGTTAAAGGTAATAGTAATGAAAGCAATAATGACTGGAGTAATCATTTCATTTGAAATGACACACAATAAGAAAGCAGTTATTAATTTTTTTATAAATATTTAACAATTTTTTTTACATTTAATTAAAAAGCCTTGATGAACAGAATAATTTTCTTTAAAAAAAAAAAAACGTTGAAAAAACCTGAGCCCAAACTGACCGCTAGTGTATGTATCTCATATCTTAAAATATAAATTAATATTTCATATTTATATTATATTTTAAGATATGTTTTAAAATTCTTGAGATTTATGTAGTTATGCTAATAAGTTTTAATAATTTAGATAGTTTTTATTAAAAATGTATTAACCTTATCCATTTTTTATCTATTGATTTATTTAGTTATATTTTAAAAGAGATTCAGATGTGTTTCTTTCTTTAAAACTACTACACGAAAATGTAAGGGCAGAGACTGTTTTGCTATGCTATATTTAAAATTCAGTATCGTCTTGCGCAACACAAAGCTGAGCGCCATAAATCTGGAGTTACGTCATGTCAGTTAATGACGACACTCCTTCTGTGCTGCAAAGGGTTTTTTCACATAGAACATGTGAAAGAAAACAGCACAACCACTAAGTATTTCTGCCACTCCGAGTCACCTGATGCCCAGTTCCGCCTGTGATTGGTTGCACGATTTGCCTCCTCAAGATGAAAAAAAGTTCTAAATTCGCGTACATGGTGTGGAATATAAATTGATAAAACGTAAGTAATTAAACTGTATGTTTTTTATTTATTTTGTGTCATTTTAATAATAACTTCTCGCAAAGACAAGCTCCGTAGCGCCATAAAGTAGTGTGAAGGAACTCAAATCTCCGGGCGGAGTGCAGAGTGGGAGGGCTTAGCCGATAAACAGTGCCGTTGTGGTGTCGCAGTTGACAAATCAGTGACGCAGAGTACGGCTACGGAAGGCTATTGAAACACGAGTGGCTCGAATTTTCGGTTACGGGATCTTCACTATAGACCTGGCACTAACAAACGAAACAGAGTCTTATTCTTCGTGGTGGTTTGTAATGTATGAATGGATAGCTGACGTATTATCGTCGCTGTTCCTGCCTCTTTCTGCTGAGAAATCCGAAGACTGGCCTAGCGAGCGCGCTAACGGTAAAGCGCGAGCCGCGGCCACAGACACGCAGCGGCAGGAGAACAGCAGGCCCGCCAAACGCAACTATCAGAGGTATTCGACTTTTTCTTTGTGTATGAATGAAAATGAGTGCTTTTGTGTTTATTACACATTGCCTTGGATGGACACGTGCCAGTTTGTGGTTTGTTCTTGTAAGTTACCTGAACAACTGCAAGTGTTGCTTATTAGCATTTGACTTGAGGGGCTGGAATCAGTTCAGTGTAAACAATCAATAGACGCTTGATTGACAGCAAACAATCACAATTCGTGTCGTTAAATTAATGTTACACTATAACGATAATGTAAATTTATTTTAGTTTGCTGTAATGTTAACGAGGCTTTTGAATTGGCAGTATTTACTATAATATGCTTTTGTGTGAATGTGTAAACATGCGTGTTTTTAAAAGAAACTCTTGCAGTATTGTCATTTTTCTGTTTGCTAGTGAGCCTAACGTTAATTTTTGATGTGTTTTATTCACAAAACCACGTTTTTCCTTTTAAAACCAAGTTTTCTTCATGTGTTTCAGTGTCTACTCCACTGATGGTGTGTCAGAATATCCAGAAGTCAAAAGAGCAAGACATGGTAAATGGTTTATATTAATAATAAGTAGAGATGAACAGCGTTGGAACATTTTCTGCTGTAGATATTGTAATATGAAAACAGTTGACTTCAGTGACTGTTCGGAAAGATAGTTTGGAGTGCATTTGCATGAAATACAACGGAATAAAATAGCATGGATATATGGAATAGACCAGTGGTTCTTAAACTGTGGTACGTGTACCAGTAGTGGTACGCAGGCTTAATTCTAGTTGTATGCAGTCACCGCTAAATATTTAAAGTTAAAAAATGAACACACTTTTTTTAACCTTTTGATGCGTTCGATAGCACAGATGTGATCAGTGATTTTAATAGGCTAAACCTTTTATTTTATTTTCAATTTTCTAATGTTTGTTGTGTATTGTTTCATTTGAAGCTATTTTCCTCCTTGTATTTGTAATGGTTGTTGAGGGCATATCCCGTATTTTTATATCCCAATGTTGACAGGGATAGTTTAATCACTTGCTTTTCTGATGCACAAAGTCTACTTTAATGCACAGTAAGCAGATCTAATTTCTTATTACTTTGCTCAAACTATTTAGAATGTTTAAAGTGGCTAATAAATAATAATGATAATAATAATAATAAAAAATCTTCATAATAAGAAAAATTAATCCGCCAAATTTTTGAACTGTGCAGTGCTGTAGCTGCTTAATTCTGCCTACTATGCTACTGTATTTCAAAACTGGTCATTATGGTGGTACTTGGAGAGACTATTATTTTCTGAGGTGGTACTTGGTAAAAAAAAGTTTGAGGACCACTGGAATAGACCATAGATACAAATGAAGTATAGATTGCTGTTTTTTAGAGAGTTCCTAACAGTATTCAGGGACAGAAATTGAACAATCAAATATAAAACAAAACAATAATCTTCTCTATACAAATTAAATACAGTTTCCGCTAAAATATTTACACCTTTTTTAACTCATTTGGAATGGTTACATAAAATTACTTGCACTATTATGGTTAAACTTTGCAATTAATCGAAAAATCAGGATCCCACAAGCATTGTGAGATGTAATACCTGAACAGCTATGATCCCATCTTGACCACACGTTCTGCAATTTGCAAAAGTGAACAACTATGACGGTTGCTCACATTGCTTTGCCAATTCTAAAGCAAAGTAATGTTTACCTCTAATACAACCAATAGGGGCTTTTTTCTGTTAGGGGAACTTTTTTGCCTATTGTTGTTTTACAGAGCAGCACAATAGGAACTATATTAATGCAAGTAAACACTGAATTGGCAAATGAATGCTGTATAAACCTTGGCATGGTATTTTACAGAGTTACTTTATGATAAAAGTCATCCACCTTTGAGTTGTTGATTTTGCTAAATCCAGCACATAACATCACTGTTGGCCAGCATATGCCACTAGCCAGTTCCTTCTGACTAAATGCAACCAGAAAAACGATCAGGAAGGAAATTGGTTCTAATGGAACCAGGCCTGATGGGTAGTTCTTATGACAGAGTTTATGTAACTACACAATGTGAAAGTGCCTATTGCTTATTATGTTTCTCATTCATCTGCTATTACTGTCTGTCTCTTTCTCTCTACAGATGTGATTGTCAGGGTGGTAAAGAAAACCTTTGCTGGAATTGCTGGTCTGTTCCGTTCAAGAGTCCATAGAAAGGCTAATCATGAAAAGCAGAATACCTTTACACAGGTATAATAATAAAATCCTCACTCATGTGCCATCTTTGCACAGCCTTGGTTTTATTCATTGTTCACAGTGTCTTGTTTCTTGTTTTGCTTGCTCAGGTTGGCAGTTTTGCATTCATGGGAATTGATGACATTTACAGCAACAGCCTGAGTTCATGGATTGAAAGTGACGGCATGGGTGAGTGTGAACTCAGTTTTCTCTTGTGTGTGTGTGTGTGTGTAAATGATCTGGCAAAGAATTTGACAAACACACTACTGTTTACAAGTTTAGAGTCTGACCTATTTTCAGTTCTTTCAGTGAATCCTGGAGAAAGCCCTGCATTTTCCACAATGATATTAGGCAAAATTTTAAATAAGAAATGTTCAGATCAGCATATTAGAAAGGCCTCTTAGGGATCATTTGAAAATTCAGCTTTGCCTTACAGGAGTTCCATTTTAAGTAGAAAGTCATTTTAAGTTCCAAATAATTTAATATTAATCTTTCTCTTTTTATATTTTATTGATCAAATAGCATACATTTTTTGGTGTGCTTATGATATTTCATTTAAAAACAAAAAAAATCTTCTTCTTTTTTTTTTTTATGGATCTCTCGGCAGATAAACAAATGGAGATGGGACTTAAAAATAAAGAAAGAACAGCAGCCAATATACAAACCAATCCCCAGGCTTTACGGAAACCTGAGTAAGTATTATTTGGTCCAAATGCTTTCACACATTTTTCAATTTTTAATAAGTATATTTTTGTAATCTTGCACCTTTCTATTCACCTCATTACTGATTACATGATTAAAAGGGAGACTTGGAAAAGGTGACCGTTTTTTGTTTTTTTGTTTGTTTGTTTTTCCAAAATCCCCAAAGGTATTTACACTAGGTTTTAAGATCACAAGTGGGCAATGCTATATACAAGTGAAAATGTGGTTAAATCACACTAGACATACAGGATTTAAAGTTTGTTCTTTGAAATCACTAGTTTTGATTAATTGAAAAAGAATGTTAGAAAACATTGATGGAGTTCAGAACTGAAATGAAAGCTCTTGATCTCTAATATTTTTCATGTCCAACTGGAAATTGCACAAGCTTATTTTGCAGCATTAGATCAGAAAAAGAATGCATCCAGTACGTCCTGCCAGCAGACTATCTTCTCAAATCCAGAGCAAAATGGATAAATGAGACTTATTTAAACAATAGGCATAAACTGGAATGTGTTACCCTTGTCTACACCTCTTAATGCCAGGTTTAAACATGAGCAATATTTCCAAGTTCTTTGTTGTACAGAAATAGTTATTCGTTTTTCTTTTTCTTTATGCAGCAAATTTAGGATCACTTGTCACAAATTACTAACAGTAGCATCTTTGCTTGATTACTTGGCCTTTCTACCAAAAATAGTAAGTTTTTTTTCCCTTGCTGTTTGAAAAGTTTCACGCTTAGACAATAATGTTTACACGTCTGTGAAAATGGCCAAAAAAGTTGCATTATGTATGCCAGGCCAGTATTTGATGCTGTCATCTTTTTTTGTAAACGCTACCTTTAGGCAAGTGACGATGTACAGTCGGCGGCTTGACGCTGATATGAATGTAGGATTTTCTGTGTTTGTGTAAAATAAGTCTCCTCTATTGATTTGTATTGTGAAGTGAATCCACACTTTGCCGATGAAGCAAACACTTAAGCAACAACGACACTAATATGTACTCTGCTGTGTGCATGTGTGCTTGTTGCCATTTTCAAAAACTACCACTTTGAAAACAGTTTTCAGATACGTGCAGTTGCAAAAACAGCTATTGTGTAAACAAGCAAACAAAAGTGTTTACAAGTTAATCAATTACAGGTCCTTTTTTTAGACCGTAAAGAGGTGGTAAACTCAATAGTGAAAACTCAATTAATTACTGCTCTCAAACTGTGTGCAACACAAAAGAAGATATTTAGAACAGTTGCAATTTCCATAGACTTTCATTGATATTTTAAAAAAAAACTGAAACTGATTGCTCACCAACATTTTTAAATATTTAATGACAACATCTTTCAATTGTGAGCAGTCCGTCCTTTTTAAATAATGATGAATCTTACCTTTCATATGCAAACAAAAGTATCAAAATAAGACTTGAGAATAGGTACTTTTGCTGTACGGTCGAGAATGATGTTTGATTCTAAAATGTTCTTTTAGATAATCTGTAAATCTCTGCATGTTTCTCCTTGTACAGTGGAACAATGTTGTACAAAGCAAATCAGGACAGAAGCAGAGAGATGCGCAGATCCCTGAAGCTAGTGCCGTCGTGCACCACCCACGGGCTGAACGTAAGACAGCCTGAGATGGAGCACCCGAGCCGCACACCCAAACCTTGCCTGACCGTGGAGGAGGTTAGCAAACAGATTTCTAATGTTCTTTGAGTGTTAGTGCCTTTTTATACATGACTTCCTGAGCATCTTTCTTTTGAGCAGGCATTGAGAGAGAGTGATCGAGAGCATTATAGGAAGCTAGTGGAGTTGGCATCTGAAAAATATTCAAAGAGCAAACCTTTGCCGTTTGGACGGATTAAGCCTTCCATGTAAGCACGAGTTAAGTTATTATTATTTTTAAATCACTAAAGCATAGTTGGTGCAAGTTAACACTGTTTTCAATCAAATCTTTTAGCACTGCGTTCCCCATTGATGGACACAAGGTCAATGGACACACCTCCATCTGTCGCACTACTGACTTGAGCAGACCTGCGCCAGTAAGAGGTGAATGTTTATTTAAATAATCTTTACTTCTCTGTTGTTCTTAGAACTTCACATCACACCACGTCTTCTTTTTTCATCCATTTTTGATGAAGAGCTTCTATTATACTTACATTTTCTGTTTGCCTAATTGTCTTTAGTCATCCCTAACATTGCTATGTGGCGGGATCCAATATCTCTGACGCAGATTAAAGACAGGTAAAGCTTTTAACATGCTATGTAATACTTGTGTGTTCGCTGAATGCAGAAAGACTCATTTCTGTTTATTTTTCAAATGTGACAGAACAGTGGATGGTCATCGAAGCACAACAGGAAGTGATGTCAAGGAAGGAGCCGTGGATAATCAAACTACTAGAAAAACTGTAAGTGCTTTTATTTTATTAATGTGCTGTAAAGTGTCATGTGAAATCAAAATGTACAATGTTTATTTCGCTAGCTCACGTTTCGTTTACTCTTAAAATGAACAATTAATCTGTGCAAGGTAATCCACTAAAAAAAAGTTAGTTTTATTAATCTTCAAAGTCTATTTGCTTCTACCTTTGGAGTGGTGATCCTTCTGTTGACGTCAATATGAGGCTTTCCATAGCAACTGTATATTAATATCCTTAACCACACTTGCCTTTAGTTTGCTATGAGGGAATGATAAGCAAAATGAAAGCCCCGGCCCCTTCTCAATATTTTGTTACGGTTGGAAGTACATACTGAAATGAATTTGCAGCATCTTCCAGTTCACAGGGACTTTAAATAATTATTTTGGAGACTAATGATAACATGATATAATTTAGTTTTAATTATTTAGTTTGAAATGTTTTTGTTTTGCGTAGCTTAGACCTGTCACAATAATCAATATATCAACTTACCGCTCAACACATGGACATGTTCTCAATCATTATTGGTGATTCAATAGATATCGCCAATACATTAAAACAATTCAAGCAACATTTTAGCTGATTGTGCAACACCTCCGTCTCTATTGGACGTGTCAGTATGGTCAAATAAAACACTATAGTATTTACTATAAATTACTTTAGCATGTTATCATGTCGATGTCTTACAACTGATTACTGTTACTTTTTACCTTTTACTTTTTATTATTAATTTGGGATACGTGTTTTCACATTCTGATTCCAATACCTAATTATTAAATTTTAATTAAATGATAAATTGAATTTAATGATTATAATGAAATATTCTTAGGAATAAAATATTGTGTTCTTACTAGGGCTGTCAATTGATTAAAAAAATTAACTAATTAATCACACTTTTGTCTGTGATTAATCATGATTAATCACGAAAAGCCGTATTTATTACAGAAATAAAAACACAGGCATGTAAGTGCCATTTGAATTTTAAAACAATGCCAATAACAAACAAAAATTATTTCCATGTTGGATTCTAAGTGAACTACAAAAAAATCCAAAATACAGGCATTGCGAATATGCAAATTGGAAGAAAAATAATAATAACAAAGTAGAATACAAACAATTGTATTCATTGTAAAGTTGTTTTGCGAGTTGAGAACATTCATTATAAAGTAGAAACAATTTTGCTTAGTCCTCCTTAACATTAGCCAGTTGCTATAAGACAATCCAGTCTATTGACATTATCGGGTGACAACACGCACGCACGCACACACAGACAGAGAGAGAGAGAGCGTGCAGTATAGCGCACTCCCTTCAAATCATCACGCACGACTACGGTTCTAAAAGTATGGCTATATTTCTCAAGCAAGGATTCTGATACAGCAACGCGAAGCAGAAGCTTAACAAAAGTTGCGTGTAGGGGGGAAACACGTCAAACTTAATGAAACATTTGAGGTTGCTTAGAATCAACTTAGAGAGGAATGGGCTGTTTTTCAGGTTAATTTTGGTTATATATCGTTCTGCTACACAAATATTAAAATCAATTACTTTTACAATGACACTGACACCAAGAAATAAGTTTCTTTATTTGTTATGGGCATATTTTGTTGCTGTGAAAAGTGACGAATCTGCCAATCTGCAAAGGTAAATAGCTTACATCTGAAAAGGGACACCAGTTAACACGGTCACCAGTTAAACCGTAACACCAGGAGGGAGGGGGTAGGTGTCGCGGATTAAAGTGAGGACCGGGGGGGTTGCTCACTATTCTGCCGCCCTTCTTGGCCGCCTAGGTCGCCTCTATGGACGCGCCGGCCCTGAACACACGTGTTACTTTCTCCACGATGTCCGGCGGCAGAGTAACAGCTCGTTAACTCACAGGCTCGTGCAAATGATGAGACGGACAAAAGTACTTGATGCATGCCCTTCTTGTACTTCTTTTAGTGCTTTCAGCTTCACAGTCCAAAACAGCTCCCGGGTGGAATTACAGGAGTAAACTTAACACAAAACCGGATCAAACTTTCTCTCTCTAATTCACCGCACACACACACACACACAGCGCGCGCTCACATTCAACAGCATTTGTGGTGTACTACACACCCACAATGCCCTGCGCTATGGACTACAACCCCCATAAAGGCAGTCTTAAAGCGGCCACAGCAGGAAAAAAAACTGCCACTGCGTTAAATGCGTTAATTTTTTTAACGACTTAAATATTTCAAATTAATCGGCGTGCGTTAACGTGCTAATTTTGACAGCCCTAGTTCTTTCTTGTATTATGATGCCATTATATTGTCATTCTAGCATTTTATAATGAGTCATAAAATTACAATAATATCGTTTATCGCAATATATTTTGGTGCAATATATCATACAACAAAAAATAGATATTGTGACATGCCTAGTGTAGCTGTGTTTGGCCACATTTTAATGTAGCATGGTATATAATGGCTTTTTGTAGTGTGTTTTGTTTTGTTGTTTTTCTCCTCTAACACCTTCTTTCTCACCTCTTCAGGCTGTAGATGTTGATCTGTCAGCTGAGGTTGAAGCCAGGTTGAATCTGAAGGACAAGGATTCTGCTGTTGGGCTTCTGATACCTTCTAGATCTGAAGTGATTACAGATCCAGTGAGGCGCGGTGAAGAGGAGTTTCCCAGAATGACCAAGGTTACTGTCACCTCAGTCTCTCTCACACTGATATTTGTTTTAGTGGGTTAAGTCTACTTTTCAAGATGCTTGCATAAAAACATTTTTATTACCAGCTATTATTTCAAACCTATTGCTGTAAACTTTGTTGCTACAAATCCAAATTGGGCTGTGTTGTATGTTACGATTTTATGAATCACATCCACTTATTACAGTTATAAGCAGTCACACTGACACTGAAAAGTCATGACTTTTGCGCTTAGGGTGTACTCTCACTAGGCATGGTTGCCTTGAACCGTGTCGAAGCGCGATTGTACCCCCTCCCCTCTCCCCCAACTCACAGCTCACAGTGGACATGGCTTTAGTTATATCGTTTTGTATTATTTTTTTGTCATTTGGGATGCAGTGCCAAATATTTGTCAAATATTTTGACAATCAGATCCACAATATTTTGACGCTCCTAAATTATCATAAAAGTCCTTGTGCTGCAGGCACTAGGAGATTTGCTGAGAGTGATTTAATAAATCCATATTAAAAAGTCCCTTAAAAAGAACGTTGTGTCTTCAGTTTCATGCTCGGGCATGATTTGCGCACTCACTACAAGTGTACCATGCCAGAGTACAACTGAACTGTGCTCTGGCAGATCTCTTTCAACCGGGCCAAGGCTGGCCAACTGAACCACACCTGGGCCCGATTCGTTGCACTCATATTTGTCAAACGAATCAGGAAATGTGCCCGGGCACGGTTCGGATGGCCTAGTGTGAGTACACCCTTAGAAAAAAGAATTCTTAAATTATTTTAATACTCTAATTCACAATTTATGAAATGTTGATATGTCAAAAGCGAACACCTTCAGAAAGAGAAATATTGTAATGTAACCCTTTTTTTGTGTGTGATGAAGTGTATTTGTTTTCGCTCATGCTTTAGTGTCAGCTTGGTTGTTTTCCTTGTGGTTTGAGTCACAGTGTTCTCTTTGTGTCCTGTAACAGGAGATGCAGCAGGAAGTGAGTGCTGCTCTTGCTCAGAGTGATCCAAACCTGGTTTTGTGCAGTGCTTTCAAACTGCGCATCACACAGAGAGATCTGGCAACACTACAAGAGGGCAGCTGGCTCAATGATGAGGTAATGCCATCGCAACAAAAATTCTGTTAGGAAACAATAAAATATTGGTACAGTTTTATCAGCATATACAGTTGAAGTCAAAACGTCTTTTATCATTTACTTCCCAAATTGTGTTTAACAGAGCAAGGAATTTTTCACAGTATTTTTGTTTTATTTTGGCTAGAACAAAAGCTGTTTGTAATTTGTTTTAGAATTTATTATTATTTAACTATTTTAAGGTCAATGTTATTAGCCCCCTTAATCAATATTGTTTTTCGATAGTCTACAGAACAAACAATGGTTATACAATGGCATGCCTAATTAACCTAGTTAAGCCTTTGAATTATACTTTTAGCTGAATACTAGTATCTTGAAAATGCCTAGTAAAATATTATATACTGTCATCACAGCAAAGATAAAAAAAATCAGTTATTAAAAATTGGTTATTAAAACTATTATGTTTAGAAATGTTGAAAAAAAAATACTGTTAAACAGAAATTGGGGGGAAAATATACCAGGGTGCTAATAATTCTGACTTCAACTGTATGTCTTGTTTATTAGCTCTCACCATTGCTTTAAATTGGATATTTAGTTGTTCACTGTTTTGTTGTTTTTATATTTTGTCCTCTAGCACTTATTCATTAAAAATATTACATTTTGTTGTTTTAATTATTATTTTTTTCATAATGTAAGCTATAATGTCTAAATATATTTATGGAGCTTAATTTACATTTATGCAAAATAGTAATCCATTAAATCAGGTTTGTTTTATCAGCAGAGTTGTATATGTAATGAGTATCTCTAATGTAAGAATTGCCATTATTTTCTTTTTTCTCCATATCAACAGCTTATTTAATGAGAGAAGCTGCTTTTGAATTAACATTACCTTTTGTTGTTTTTAGGTGATCAATTTTTACATGAATCTTGTGATGGCCCGCAGTGAGCAGGAAGTATTAGGCAAGAAGGTCTACTCTTTTAGTACCTTCCTTTTTCCCAAATTGCATAGCGGTGGACATGCTGCTGTGCGGCGCTGGACTAAGGCTGTAGACCTCTTTCTGTTTGACATCATTCTGGTCCCCCTTCACCTGGGGGTTCACTGGTCTCTCGCTGTGAGTAATTACGTATTCGATGTACAATTGACTTTAAATGTTTATATATTTTCTTACGTGTCTGGATGCTCGATTGTTAATAGGCTTGTTGAATTAAATATTGTATATAGCCTTTTTTGTTTCTATATGAGGTTTGTTTTTTTTTGTTAAATATTTCTTCCTTTGTTTTAGATTGTGGACTTCAAATCAAAGTCTGTCCGATCATATGACTCCATGGGTCAACGGCATGATGACATTTGCAATTTGATTCTGTAAGTTATAGTTTCATTATATGTATATTAAAACGGGCACTTTGCAGCTAAAATAGGGTTTTGTTTTTTCCTTTGTTTACAATGAGGTTTACACTTGATGCACAATATGAGGTTTTTATTTTCTGTGTTTGGGCAAGAAATTTATTTCATCATACAGTATTCTAGGTACTAGAGCTGCACGATTAATCGTAAAAAGATTGCGATCTCTATTCGACCCCCTAGACGATCTTAATCCAGCATTTCTACGAATCTGTCAATCATATTTTCAAGTTCAGGAGGGAAGTAAAGGCAGCCACACAAGTCTTCACGTTGTTTTACATGCATTGCTCGGCAACGTGGACACCTCCAAATGGTGTTGAAAGAGTCACATACTGTATTTATAAGGTAAAAATTAACAACAAATGTCATTTCTGTCTTCATGTAATGACATATTCGCGGCCGTGAAATCACAGGTAATGTGAGCTGACCGTGAGCTGTTACCACAGAGAGGGTGGCCGCGTGCTTGTGAATGATGCCTGCTTTAATGAACAGAACTTGCATAGGCTGTGAATAACAGGTAATAAAGTTGTAAATAAAGTTAAGTTGTTTCCCAGAGATGAGTTGCGGCTGGAAGGGCATCCGCTGCGTAAAAACAAATGCTGGATAAGTTGGCGGTTCATTCTGCTGTGGCGACCCCAGATTAATAAAGGGACTAAGCCGAAAAGAAAATGAATAAATGAATAAAGTTAAGTTTGTGGCACAGCGATTGTTTGGGAGCCGCTCGAAGTATGAACTGCACAGTGAAAATGAAACCGAAAGCATAATCATATCATATTTTAGAGCAATGATTACGACAAGCGTTTAATATGTTTTAATTTCATAGCGAACAAAGGGTTGTGCATGAGAATAAATGTATTACAGTGTCAATCTAGCATAAATAATGCAAGAGAAAATCTGATAGGGACAAATGTCTGATTTTACCAGTAGAGAAAAATGGTCTTAAAATGTTGTCAATGACAGATTGCAAGCATATGTCTCAAACACAATTCAACATCAGAATTATGAATAGTTGTATTCTGAAATAACAATAATAATAGCCTCCTCAGTTTAACCTTTATTTTACATCTACAGAATCGTGAGAAAATTGTGATTCTTATTTTAGCCAGAATCGTGCAGCTCTACTAGGTACTCAATCTTTTTTGTTTAATATCATTGCTTATTTTGATTATTTATTTTTATTTTAAAAAATATACCCATAAAAATGAGCAAATATCAGTTATGTGGGTCTTTTTTTTTTCTAAATCTATTTAGAATTACATAAACTGTGTTTGTTTTATACAGTTAGAAAGGAAAATACAGTGATTGTGAAAATCAAAATGATGAAATTTAATAAACACCTGAAATAATAAATAATAAAATACATTTATTTTGAAGATCGGGCCAACAGTCAGCCAAGATTGAAACAACAATTCTGAATACAGGATGTTTTATAGTTGTTTTGTGCTTTAGTAGAGGGTTTGGGTATTTCGTGCATCAAATGGTTAAGTGTATCTGTTTTGTGTTGAGAGTATTTATTTTTGTAAGGGACTGTGTTCACTGATATTATATTGCATCTCTCTGTTAGACTTTATCTGAAAGAGGAGTTCAAGGTGAAGAAGGGAAAAGATTTGGATGTGTCGAAGTGGATCGTGAGCAGTCTCCGGCCTTCTGTAAGCATTAGTATTTATACAAATATAAAACTATACCAAATTTTAGTTCAGTAAAAAAAATGTATCCTAAACCTCTTAGACCAGGGGTGCTCAATCCTAGTCCTGGAGCTCTACCTTCCTACAGAGTTCAGCTCCAACCCTGATCAAACACACCTGAACCAATTAAATAGGACCTGAACAGTGCTTGATAATTACAGGCAGGTGTGTTTGATATGGGTTGCAACTGAAATCTACAGGAAGGTAGATCTACAGGACCAGGGTTGAGCACCCCTGTCTTAGACAGTTTTAATAAATAACTAAACCTGAAAGCCGGCATAGTGTAAAGACAGAAAACCTGTAAGAAGAATGTAGATTTGTGAACAAAAACTTAATTCTATATTTATGTATTTTTAAATTTTTACCAAGATTCAAAATGATTTCTACCTAGGATAAAAGCCACAATACCCAAGTAATCATCAGATTTTTCAATGTTATCTTGTGTCCACAAGAGGGCGCAAGAAATGAACAAAAAGTAAAAAAACAGCTGCTATATTGTTTGCAATGCAAGTATTAGACCGCTCTCCATTTTAGTTGTGTGGCATGCACCAATGTTTGCATTAAATTTATACTGAAATTGACCTATATTCAAATATCAGGGTTTTTTTCACACTGTAAGTTCCAATTTGCAGGAGATTCCTCAACAGAAGAATGGCAGTGATTGTGGCGTGTTCATATGCAAATATGCTGATTATATCTCAAGAGGACGCAACCTCACTTTCAGACAGGTGCTACTCATTCACAAACCTTTAAAGTTTCCCAGAATTACCTTTTTGGTAGTACGTAATCTTGCAGTTGATTAATTCCAAAGTTTCTTTGTGACCGTTTATTCACTCATTTCCTGTCTTTCTCTAGAATCACATGCCATATTTCAGGAAAGCTATGATCTGGGAGATCCTCAATCAAAAGCTGCTGCAGTAGGAGCGGTTGGGAATGCCGTACTGACTGAATCCGTTTGACCAAAGCACAGGACCACCATACGTCTGTTCCTCCTGCTCTTTTTCTAGAGACATTTGGCTTTATATTGGCCTGTTGCAAATTTCCACGCAATTCTTTTAACAGACAGTGGATTACAGATTGCAGGCTGGGTTTGTTTTGCACAATTAACCAACCCTTACTCTAATAAACACTAAAAGCGCAAATATGAGTCAAGGAGCAAAAACACTGGACTGGGTGTGAGTGGATTTGAGCAGGTTAAAGCCTCATTAACCATCATTTTGAGGCCAGAATTGTTCTCATTCCAAGAATGTAGTCTTATCGCCTCCCTACTGGTTCTACTGTGAGCAGTTCACAGAAGTAGCTGTTGATGTTCCTGTGTGTAGTTATGCTAGGCGAGGAATAAAGTTACAAAACGGACCTTATTTTCAATTAGCTTTCCTAGTGTGGGAATGTTTTAGCATACCTCTCTTGAGTCATATTTGGTTTAATAAGGACTGATAAACATATTTATTTAGTTTGAATGATATGCAGTGATGTCAGCCTTGGTATGTCAAGAATTGTGTGTTTTAAAACCCACCATTAGTCTCAGAGCATCTTGGGTTTAACATGCATGGCGGTGATGTTACTTGCACCGAAAGCAACAGTATTGAATGGATCTGTTTTGAGTTTTTTCGTCTCTAAATAGTCCTGGCCTACAAGTGCCTTGTTTTGAGAGCATCTCCCATTTTACAGTCGTAAAATATAGATGGCTTCTGTTTCTGCAGCATCCGATATGCTTGTTTTATAGTTTTCTGTATGTGTTTAAGCAACAGAGCTTAACATAAGGCAGGATTTGGATCTTTGGGTCATGAATGGATTTGGTTTTGCTATATTCATCATCCCATTGGCTGTATTTGACATTCTTATCGAACTGGAAATGTGGAGCGGTGTAGTTGTGCCAAACTGACTTTTCAGTGGTTAACTTACTGGAATATTCCCCCCTCTCTCTTTCTCATCTAAGTAATAATACAGGATCAAAAAGTGCTTTAATTCTGACTTGAAGTGAAAAAGAAGGAAAAAAGGTCTATATTTATTTGTTTCTGTGTGGCTCTTGTGATTTAGTTTGGGCCTGAGTGCATGTCTTTAAGTGGGATTGTTTGTGAGAATGGAGAGTGTTTGGATTGGCGGTGGGTGAATTCTGATGCAAGCTTTAATATGGAAAAAGAAAAGGCCCGCTGCATATGAGCTGTTTTTGTCATTAATGCAGAATGTTGGTCATTATTTTTTTAAGTAATAAAGATGAGAAAAAGAAACTTGTGTACTCTCTTTCGGTGAAAATGATAAACTAGGTCATACAGGGGAGGTCATAACTGCAAAACAAGGTCATACAGTGGAGATCACATTTTTAAACACTTAATTTGTGTTCGTAATGTGAAGGAATTTTGTTTTGGCTATACCATGAATTGAGCTGTTTTACAAAATTATCAAGGCACTTCAACAACGCTTTTACTTTAAAAGTAACATGTCTGTAGGTTACTACAGTTAAATATGAATATGAAGTGTACAGACTCTTGCTCTTTACTAGTCTCTTAGAGCTGGGGTTCTCAAACTTTTCAACCCGCGACTCCTAAAATAACAACTCCCACTATGCTTGGAGGTGGTTTTGAACATACAAATGTTGCACACAATGGTGCACAAACACCAACAGGAACTATATAAACACGAGCATATTGACAACACAAAGTGCAACAGTCTAACAACCATATAATCTTTTACAAATATTATTTATTTGTATATGTATTTAATGTTACCTCACTTAATGAGAATGGTGGGCACAATGTGTACAGCATTCAGTTTACAGTTTGTTGGTGTAATTTTGGAAACCGCCACTTGGAGATCATCCTCCATGTTCAGTCGTGGGGTTTATTTTTTTATGTATGTGAGGGCCATAAAGGTTTAAAAGCTTGTCATTGTGCTGTAAACTTTTGCAACTAATGCTATCGCCGTGATGTTAATCTGGCATAATAACACCAGAGGGCGCAATCCAATGGGGAAAAAAATTGAAAGGCTGACTGCTTTATATTTGCATGTTGTTGTTTTTTCATGTAACTTTTAAAAATGAAGTATATATTATAAGTTAAAACCATTTTTATCTTCTGTAGGTTATGGATAAATATGGTAATTCTAATAGTTTAGTAATATGAGATTTTTTTAAGTCACCAAGCCTCCCACAGCAAATCTCTAATCTTTCACCCACTGTAAAAAAAAAAAAGAAAAATTCTGGGTTTCACACAATCGGTTTGTGTTGGGGCTAACATGACTGTGTTAGTGTAACTTATTAGTTTTAGTAAATTTAAGTGGATTGAACATAAAACAATTAAGTTGTCCCCCCAAAAACTCAATTATTGTTTCAACTCATTTTAAATAAGCAGTTTTTACAAACAGCAAATGTCATTTTTTGAGTGCTGGACATCATGGTCTCAGCACATTGCCAGTCTTACACACTGCTGTTATGTGTGAGGTTTAGGTCAGGACTCTGTACTGGCCATTTCATTGTTTCCAAGGGACGTCTGATAAACAAATTGAACTGTTTTACAAAATCATCAAGCTACTTTAACAAAAACATTTTTTACAAGTAACATGTCTACAGGTTACTGCAGTCATTTGATTGTGAAGTATACAGGCCCTTGCTTTGCATTTAGCATAACTGCGGCCACCCACACATTACTAGTCTCTCACAGCAAATCACTAGTCTGACCTCACTAGGCTTGCATCATCACAAATCATTAGTCTCTCAGAGACATCATCAGTCTCACAGCACTTTACTAGTCTCTCACAGGACATCACTGTTCTCATAGCACTTTTTTTAAGTGCTGGACTTTACTAGCACATTGCCAGTCTCACACACTGATCTTGTGTGAGGTTTACGTCAAGACTCTGGACTGGCCGTTTCATTATTCCCATGTTTCTGAAATAAGTATATAATATGTTTTAATAAGCGTTTGACTTACTCCTAGAATACTGCAGCAGAAAACATCAGCAAACCATCCCTTTGCCCTTCAGCTGGTTAACCCACTGTCAGATGTTTAGACCTTTAGTTTCCAATTATGCAAAATCAGTAATAACTGGGAAGTTTAGTTGCCACTTAAACAGGGTTTATGAGAATATTTAGGGAGTTTAGGACCAGTTGGCAGGTTAACAGCAATAGCCAAGAGATATTTAAGAGTATGCTGTAATTTTGATCAGTGTTATTTTTAAATTATATATCTGATTTGTTTTTTATTCTGTGCTTAGAAATATATCTGACAAAATGCCTAAAACTGCTCTTTGATTCCTGTAGGATGTAAAATGGGACTAAGCAGTGGCCCTGACATTTAGGAAATTGTTGGTTGTTCTCTTATTTGGACTTAAACATATAGTGGGTTCCACATTATCGATTTGTGTTGAGACAACATAAAAGAATTAAGTTAAATTATTAGTTTTTACACCTTCAATTGGATTGAACATAAAACAATAAAGTTTAAACAATTAGAGTGCTAGTTTATAGTTTTAGGTTTTCAACTGAGAATAATAAATATAAAATCAGATTGTTAGTTGGAGATCATGTGACACTGGAATAATGAGCAGTTGTCATCAATATTTGACAATACTGTTTGTTTGATTAAATAAATGCAAGTAAGATTCTCAACTTAAATGTTTTAGATAATTCTCTTTATTGTAAACAGACATGGTAAACATTTCAGACCGGAGAAGAATTATTCAAGGCAATGTTTTAAGATATGCTCGGGTCATTCATGCTCTTGACATTCTGTGGTTTACAATTAACTAAAGCTAGATAATTTTTTTTCCATCCGTTGCACTGACTGTTCTGGATGGTGAGGCCAACAGGTGTCAAATAAACACACAGATGTAACCTTGCCTTCACACTCTCTGGAAACAGTTGCCCGGTGTTCTGTTCACAGGAGGCATCTGTCAGTATTGCACTTCCTGCTCTGCCTTCACGTGATCTGCTGACTAATTTATTGATAGGCCTGAATTATTCAGATGACCCAGTGTGCTCGAAAAAATAACAGCAGCTGGCCTTCACGTGATGAAACCAATATCTGCCCTAGCTTTTTGACCTAGCGTATCTATTATCTTGCCCAATTGTATTAGGTAAGAAGCGGCATTTTAAAATGTATATTAATGCATGCTATTGACAATATGTAAACATTGTGATACTTTAGCACTAGTTCTGTGTCGGATCAGTCCCTTTCATTTGCTTTTAATATACTTTGTTATAATGATTTTTTTTTTATTTAAGAGTATACACTACAAGCCAAACGTTTGGAAAATTTTGAAGAAGTTTTTTTCATTTATTTACTCTTTTAACAAATGTCTCATGCTTGTTTTGGTAGCATTAAAGGGTCATGAAACAGCAAAAATTTTTGAGATGTTGACAGTTGCTAAATGTTACTAAAACACCATTAGGACACGTATATTTCACAAAAAAGTGAAAATTGGTTGTTTTTGGTTTGTTTAGAGCAAATTTGTTCTAATTTCTAGAATTTTGAAGCAACGTCAGGGTGATGAGATCGTATAAATTCCAGCGTGCAGATTGGCTGTCTGGGCCGGCCGGTACAAAGAGACGTCATTGAGTTTTCAGCACATCTGTTAAGTAATTCATGAGAAAGACTTGGTTCGAACCAATCAGTGTGCTCTATTGTCTTGCTCAACTTCAGTAATATGCATAATATAGCTTCGAAGACTTGTTTTATCTATTACAGTGTTCAGAGAGACGCCACGTTGTGTTGCCAACCGTTAAACAAGTGGTAGAACAATTGTTCAGAGACTTGGGTTGTCAGTGTTGCATTTATAAATGTTCCGCAACGAAGGTTTTGTTTCCATTTCCCTGTGATGAGAGAGCAGCTAGCGTGTGAACCCACATGTGTGGATTACAGTGGTCTGCTAACATGCGACAGAAATATGTTTGTAAGTACAATTTTTTACCCCAGAGCTTTTTCGCATCTGGAAATGGTGAAATCCGGATTTGGTCTTCTTTTGAAAAAGACGCGGTTCCAGTTGGTGTTGATTGTCCTGTCTCTACAGATTTGGTAAGTGTGAGATCAATGTTCTTTGTTCATGTTTGTTCAGATGGCAAAGTTAGTACCGTCAGCAGTACTCTTTCAGTTTTTAAAGACATACCTTAGTCAAAATGATTTAGTTACTAAGTTTACAGTAATATCACTACAATATTATTGACTGAATATCCTCCACCTCCACACAGATTTCAGATCCGCTGTAAATGCTGCTCTCAAAACCCCCTGTGCATCTGTGTTGGTGTTGCCGGTGTGAAAATCAGCTGTTTTACACGTAATGAAACTCCACTTTTCATGCAAACACTGCCACTTGACACTCCCACCTAAACAAACTAGAGGTGAAAACACCCTGCTGAGACGGGAGTTTCATGGCCCTTTAATGTGATCTGTAAAATTGCTAAATATATTTAAAATGACTGGTTTTAATTATTTTTTGTTATACAAAACAGACTATTAAATGCTATTTTTATATATATTTGTTTTGGATCGAAACATAGCTAGTTCAGATTATGAAGACCTTGATTGGCTGGATCAGGTGTGTTTAAATATGCTTAGAACTAAACTCTGCAGGTCCCAGAGTTCTCCAGAAACACGTTTGGACGACACAACTCCAGGCCGTTCCTCACCTCAAGGTTTTGTGCCAAAGATCAAAACATGGTACAGCATGAAGACGGACATATTTGTTTCCTCCTGAAGTGCATTCCAGACAGCCGTACACAGTCTCGCGTTTCTGGTGTCCCATCCCGCATAGGGCACAGGGTCCTTTAGGTATGTTATGGTTGAGTAGATTGACACGCGTGTGCTTCTCATCCCGCAGGTAAGCTGAGGACAGATCCGTCATGCTTGCAGCCTTCTCATAGTAGTCCGTCACGACATCATCCATGTACATGTCAGAGTGAGTGAGCTCTTCAAATGTCCTGTCATCTACAGCAAGCACAGATGGACAAGTCAAGACATATTTGGAAAAAAATTTCAAATCTTACTGCCATGGTACAGTATGAGCTCACCTGCTCTGAAAGGGTTCCCGTAGATGATTCCTGACAGGAATCTCCGGAGTCTTCCAACGGAAAAACGGCCAATGAATCCTCCGAGCTGCTCGCGTATCTGTTCCTTCTCAAAGCCTCCCATTGACTCTGGAGCTACACAAATGTCTGACCAAATGTGCACCAAAGGTAATTAGTTAAAAAAAAAGCAATGTAAAGCAATCTTTACCTTAAAGTAGTTACATCTACATCTGAAGTACTTCATTCATTCATTTATTTATTTTATCTGCTTTTCTGGGTCTGTGTCAAGGGGGCAGTAGTTTCAGGAGAGAACCCCAGACTTCCCTCTCCCCAGACACTTCCTCCAGCTTTTCTGGGGTGATCCCGAGGTGTTCCCAGGCCAGCCAAGAGACATAGTCCTTCCAGCATGTCCTGGGTCTTCCCTGAGGCCTCCTCCTGGTGGGACACGCCTGGAACACCTCCCTAGGTAGGTGTCCAGCCACCTCAGCTGACTTCAGGAGCAGCTGCTCTACTCCAAACTCCTCCCTGGTGACAGGGCTCCTTCCCATATCTAAAAGGGTGCACCCTGGCAAGGAAACTCATTTCGGCTGCTTGTATCTGAGATCTTGTCCTTTTGGTCATGACCATAGGCAAGAGTAGAAACATAGATTGACGGGTAAATCGAGAGCGTTGCCTTTTGGCTCAGCTCTTTCTTTACCACATTACTTCTCTGTCACTGCACCGATCTGCCTGTCAATCTAATGTTTCATCCTTCCCTCACTCGTAAACAAAACCCCAAGATACTTGAACTCCTCTATCTAGGGTAAGGACTTTCCTCCAATCTGGAGATGGCAAACCACCTTTTACTGGTGGAGCACCATGGGCTCAGACTTGGAGGTGCTGATTCTCATCCCAGCCGCATTACACTCTGCAACAAATCGCCTCAGTGCATGCTGAAGGTCCATGTTCGATGAAGCCAGCAGAACAATATTGTCTGCGAATAACAGAGATTAAATCATGTGGTCCCCGAGCCAGACCCCCTCCAGCCCAAGGCTGTGCATAGAAATTCTGTCCATATCAATTGCCGGAGTCTTACTTATTGCCGACAATGCGAAGGGAAAGTACTTGCATAATTAGTTTTGAAAGTCTACATATTTGAACTAGCACCATTTCCTCTCTTGCCACTGTTTTAAGAATTTATCCCCACAGAATTGCAGGTTCTGTTTCTGTAAGTTGGTTTTGGGTGTTCATTGTTTTTGAACTCAAAAAACTAGGAGTTTTTGTTTTGGGAGTTCATCCTTTTCGTTTCAGGATTCTTTACCTTGTCAAAGTGTTGTACTTTATATTTTTGAAGACTTGAAATAGGCTGTAGTACTGCAAAAATGGCACTGGCAATTCAGGGACTCCTGATGTCCAATGGTTAGACTTTACTTTAGTAGTTTCTAGTACTGCATCCTTCTCATGCACTTTGTTGACTTTTCAGTGCGAGTTAAATCTCATTTTAGGCCACTTTACCAGTACACTGTTAATGATTTTTGTAAATTACAGAGTATTTAACTGTAACATGAACTCTATTTTATTGTATGACAGTTATGCAGTATGTTACTGTATTTTAAAGTTGCTTTGTGAAAATTACTGTATGTTTTACACTAAAGATATGCATACAATTCTGATAAATAGTGCTGTAAATGTAAATACAGTATTTTTGCTGTAAGCAATTTACAGTAAGTTATTGCTAAGCTTTGCCAGTAAGTTACTGTGGATTCTACAGGAAATTGTTAACAGTTTATAACATACGGAAAGCTGCTCGTTAATTATACACATATAATTAGGTGTATTTATCACTTCCAGCCCTCCCTAAAATAACATCACTTATTAATATTTACATCCAAAAGTAACTGTTTTAATTTGTGTGGTTTGAAATTGGAGAGGATGTTTTCTCAGTTTGTTAATGGTTTTCTATTTGCATGTGTTTTCTTAACTTAGAGCACATTTGAGCTCTCTCGGCCACCGTAGGAAATTGTTCAAATGTGCTTGGGGGAAAATTTTTTATAAAAATGTCACCTTTTGTAATAATTATGCATGGACTGTAAATGAAGGGCTTTTCATAAACCCTGTACGCTGAAACGACTCATTGGATTTATATGGGCTGAATTGAAACAAATGAAACTTAATTTGTTTGTTTAAATTCAGCCCATATATACAGCTTACAAGCACTTGCCCTTTAAAAAAGGTGTAAATCCAATAAATCATTATTTTCAGTGTAACAGTATGAAATTTCTGAGTTATAATACTGTATTTTCATAATCGTACAGTCATTTAGAGCTCACCAAGACGTCCATCGAGTCGCACATAAAGCTCCAATACACTGAATGCTATGGTTGTGTGGGCTGGAATAACAATGGCTTTATCTCGACCTTTAGGGTTTCGACCATCATCTATCTGGAACTGTGTGGAAGAAAGAAAGCTTCAGACAATAGATTTAATAGCCCATACAGTATATTGTTTGTAGGTCATGTCTCTTCATTTACCCTCATGGTTGTTCCTCGTACTCCAGCATGAACGGTGAGAGAACATTGCCGTGTGGTGCGTATGCTTTCCATTACTACACACAGGACAGTGCGTCCACTCTCTTTAGACTGACGGATCAAACAGTGATCCAGGTCAACTTTCCTGATTTAAAAAAAGGTGCGAGAAAAAGATAAAAAAAGATTTTTGGTGAGCGAATGCAATGTTATTCTTTTGCTGGGGGTGGGGGAACAAAACAAAGTTTCTCGGGAAAACACAAAATCGGTCGAAAAATTTAACATAGGCTCATTCTGAAAGTGTAGCACTATATACATTTCTAGAGATTGCGAAATATGTAGACAGAAGTACGTATGTCAATCGGTGCTTTTGAAAACACTGTTGGTTGGGTTGGGAAGGACGAGGGTGGGTCAGTAGTTCGGTCAGTCATTCAGTTAGTCAGTGGATAGCGGCCTCTGGTGGATTCACGCGAGTACAGCAGGCACGAATGGCACTCGCGAGAAAAATTTGAGATCTCAAAAAGAGTACACAGTGGCCTCTGGTGGATTAGCTAAAACAAAAACTGCAATAAAACATAGCTCCTGGGATTTATTTGGCGCGCTCCAAAAATGTATATAGAGGTACATTTTCAGAATGAGTCTGGGTTGAAAAATTGTCTCAGTAGTTGGTGGAATGCAATTTGCTTGTGTTTTAAAGGGCAAACACAGTATATTTGTGGGAGGACACACTTTTGGGAACTAACACAATGCTTCTTGGAGAGTTAATGCCAAAAATATATAATGATAATAATAATAATAGGGCCATGGCAATAATTTTGTGAGACAACATGTTACTTGGAGAAAAGCAAAAGTTGAATTAGAATTCAGTGCAAATATTGTGCTACGCTGAAAAAAGAATGATTTATTCCATTTACTAAAAAAAAATTATGGTAAGTAGTAAACAAACAAATTATGTTAAACATGCTGAATTTAAACAAATTAGAATTTAGTAATGTTTAACATAATTTGTTGCATTGTTTGCAACCAGTTACCTTTTTAAAAAATGTGAAAATCCAATTAATTCTTTTTTTTTTTTTAGTGTACCCAAACATTTTGCAACCACTGGCAAATTTTCTAAGCTTTCAACAAATGCAAAATTCTTAGAGTTAAATAAGGAGTGTAAAAATTTAGCAAAAGAGCACAAAAGCATTGCAATTTTTTTAATCGCTTGGTCCTTTTGTGGACTACATTAAAATAGTTCCTAATGGAGCCAAAGCAATCAACATTTAAACATCACATATATTTTTTTATTCCGGAAGGATTATATTTTTTTGTTTTTTTAATAATTCATAAATAGATATGTAAACCTATACATAGTGACCATTAACAATGTAACTTGTATAATGAGTCACGTTTAACCTTTTATACAGGCAGTCAGTTTGTGATATACATACTATTCTTTACCTGGCATTGAGTTCCCTGAGTAGTGTAGGAACTTCCACCTCATGTTTTGTCACAATTCCAAACGAGGCCTTTACTGCCACTGAATCTGAACCGCTCACATTTACTCCCACCTCATGGATCAGATGGTTGCCCAAACGCCCATTTAGGGCAACATCGGACTTGTCTTCATAATTCAGTAGCTGATAAGAGGAGACCCCTGTCAACCAGAAACAACTTTATGTTAAAAGACTTTATATAAAGTGTGTTTACTTCATCAATTATATGCTGTTCAACCCTTAAATATACATTTGGGTATCTTTTGACTTGGAATAGACACATTAAAATTATTTTTAAAACCCTGAAATTTTACTGTGAACAAATCATTGCAAATTATTTATGTAAAAAATGTTAAACAAAAGAATAATTTTGTTTTTGTGCTCAGGTAATTTTTGAGCCAGTGTATGTATCAAGTACCTTTTGATGACAGAAATACGTTTAGAAAAATTATCTATTAACTTACATCAGTACTGTATATAGACACATATTTAGACATAAATCCATTTAAAAATATAAATGCAGTAGTAACATAGTAATACAAACACGAAATGTGTAAAATATACAAATTCTGAAAGTATTAAAAGGCTTAAAATGATAATTTGATACAACACAGTTATTGGATCAGTATGTTTTTACAGTGCACTTAAATTGTCATTGCATTGTAGAGCCCTGCATTTGAGCCCGAGCCCGAGCCCGTCGGGGCCCGACTTTTTTGTGCCCCTCGGGCCGGGCTTCGGGCCTATATTTACTTCTTAGCTAGCGTGCATATCGGGCTTCGGGCCTGCTCCATAAACAGACGTCAAAAAAAGTTTAATGACATCTAATGCGCGCCGTCCGTCCGGAGGCGCCAGTGGTGCCTTGCCTATAGAGATTTCTAACCACGTGAAAACCTTTAAAAAAAACGAAAGAGGAAAGGTCTGGTCAACTTTTCAAATAGTGACAACTTTAAATGATGAGCCAACTGATTATGCACAACATTTAAGTCCAAGGGGCCTGCGGTACGCACAAATCCAGCACTGCCCCGCCTCCTTCCCCCGCATCATCTAAAGAAACACATAGCCTATGCTCACTGTCAAAGGCTACATTATTTAACGGCATTTATTATGACATAATTCGTTTCCTTTTTTTATATATTTCTTATATAAGACATAATCTTTACAATTATGGCATCTTAAAAAATTGCAAATATTTGTCAGAAGATTATGTTTACAAGAGGAAAAGAAGCGCGGTGCGCTTTTCATACAGCTCTAGATAACTTGAAACAGCCACCACAGGTCTCTCCTCCATCATCAAAGGTTTTCCGTAAAAAAAAAAAAAAAAAAAAAACTCCAATAATTTCTCTAAATCATTCAGATAAAAAAAGGAAACGAAAAATATCAGTTCTCTATTAAATACAAATCTGGTCTATTTTAATGGCTGCATATAGGCTAAGATGTTTGGCGGGAAAAAAAACGGGCTTCGGGCCGGACTCGGGCCAAAAATTTTGATAATCTGTCGGACACGGGCCGGGCTTCAGCCTGTGCGTCTCCGGCCAGGGTCGGGCTCGGGCTTAGATTTAAGGCCCGTGCAGGGCTCTATTGCATTGTCAAATGTTTTGGCCATATATTGGGCCTTTAGATGCACATCAACTAACCCATATGGCAGGGGTCATCAACTATATTTGTCCGAGGGCCAGAGTTTTACCAGACAGTCTCCTTGGGGGCCGGACCCCCAAGAAGAAAATAAAATAAAAATAAAATTTTGGCTTAACATTACGTTTAATGTTTATACTTTTTCCATTTCATTACAAAACTGAAGGCATTCGATTCAGGCTCCCATCACCTACACCACAGTCAACCACTAGGAGTGATAGATATTTTGCCTCAAGTCAACTAGGGGAAATGTAACTTTAGCCATTGATTAAGCACTGTAAGTAGCCCGTTACAGCATTGTGATTTGAATTCAAGCCCACTTAAAGTTTCATTTGATGTGCGAACATTATTTGTGACCTGAATTGTTCTGTTACCAGGTCATTTATTTACCATGCTATTTTAAGTTGTGCGAGATAGTTTTTCCTCCTTTTTATAGTCCTGAGGCAGATATCCCAAGTCTCCCGGAAGTTCTGTGAGTCTCCGCAAATGCATGGAGACTCCTGGATGCCCGCAAATGAATGATGATCTCCCGGAAATCGCCCGTCTCCCTCCCGCTCCTCAAATACGTTGCGCACCCCTCTCTACCGCATCCCTTCTTGCTCTTCACCACACACGTCGCGTGCACTCCGCCTACACCCCAACCGGTCTTCACTTATGCTAAAAACCTGTTTGAAACAATAAATGCTTAACGCCGCACAGTCTGTCTGAGTCTGTCCTCCTTTCGAAGTGAAGCCTAAATATTGTCATAAATAGTGGTTATTCTGATAATAGACTCAGTTGTTGTTATTTTTAGTTGCTTTAATAGTGTGGACCACTATTATCTTTATGATTCCCACAATTTTGGAATTCAGTCGCGGTCCGGATTGAAAGGCTCAGCGGTCCGGATTCGGCCCACAGATCGCCAGTTGATGATCAGTGCCATATGGCTTAATGTGGAGTTATCCCAGCCAGTTATAACAGCTTCATCTCTTCTGGGAAGGCTTTCCACGAGGTTTAGGAGTATGTTTATGTTTATATATTATTATGGGACCATAGAACTACATTTATGAGGTCAGACACTGATGTTGAGAAGCAATAAGAAGCTCTGGACTGCAGTTTCCAGTCTAGTTCATATAAGGGTGTTCAGTTGGGTTGAGTTCAGGACTCTGTGCAGGCCAGTCCAGTTTATCCACACCAAACTCGCTCAGCTGTGTTTTTATTAATCTTACTTTTTGTACTGGAATGCTGTCATGCTGGAACAAGCTTTCCAAACTAGTACACCACAAAGTTGGAAGCAAAATGTTTTGGTATGCTGAAGCATCAAGAGTGATTTTCGCTGGAACTAAGGGTCTATGACCAATATCTGAAAACCACAACAGGCCAGTTCAGTGGCAGCATGCTTTACAGCGCTGCATCAAAATGAAATGTATGAAGCTTTTTTACGCAATGCTCTTGAACTCAGCTGAAAGCCACGTGAAGATTGCCCGTCTGTTGCTATTGACTGCAGAAATTTGGTGACTTCAGCACACTGTGCCTCAGCAATACAACTGTGGTAATAGAAGTGATCAGAGACCCTCAATTCAGTGACTTGAATTGTTGCCCCAATAATTTTGGCAATATTCACAGTTGACATAATTGTAATCATTGATTAGTGACATTTTTATTGTTTTTCAAATATTTCCCAATGGATGTTTAACAGACAAGAGCATTTTCACAGTATTTTCTATGTTTTTTCTTTTCTTGAAAGCAGTTTTCAACATTTTAAAAACAATTTAAAGGTCAATATTAATAGCCCCCATTTGTCAATTTGCTATCCAGTTACTTGCCCAATTTTTCTAGTTTAATCACCTAGTTTAAATTGCACTTTATGGTATTTGAATACTATATCTTGCAAAATCAGTAGAGAAATATTATGTACTGTCATCATGGCAAAGACAAAAGAAATTAGTTAATACAACTTATTATTTTTGATAAATTCTTAATTATTTAGACTATTTTATATGTTTAAATGTTGGGAAAAAAACTTCTCTCCCTTACACAGCACTTGGAAAATATTTTTAAAACATTTACAATTTCTTATTGTAATAATGTAAATATTTCTTAGGAGAGCTAATATTTTTGTAAATATTATATTAAATTTGTAGTCACACTGAAAATAATGTCTGCAAATTTGTTGCAAACAATGTATACGTGTTGAATTTAAACAAACACATTAATTTAAGAAATGTTCAACTTAATTTATTTGTTTAAATGCAGCCAAAATAAATTGTTTACAACCACTTAACTTCAAAAATATAGTAAATCTAAGGAATCAGCTTTGAATATTTTTTTTAGCTCATCGCTATAATTACACCCATAACCTTAATCTACCCTTTAACCCACAAATACATTTACCACAATCATGTCCTAAACCCATACCTCACCTCAAGAAAAAGATGGCAGAAGCACTATAAATATATAAAAATAAGAAGTACACTCTCAGAAAAAATGGTACAATATTGTACCAAAGAAGGTACAAACCCTTGTCACTGGGGCAGTACCTTTTTATGGGACAGAATTGTACCTTAAGAAAAGAAACAAATTTGTATCTTTTAAGGTCATGATTTGTACCATGGGAAACCAAAATGTACTTTTGTTTTTAAAAACCTGCAGATACAATATTGTGAATATTGTGCAGATACAATATAATGAAAGGTACCACCACAGTGACAAGACACTTTGTACCTTAACAGTGACAAAAATGCTTACCAAACATATATTAAAATGCTTTAATTTTTTAGTTTACAATGCCTACAGTTTTATGCTTTACCAGTTGTTTTGTATTATTGTATTAAAAATGTATAATTATCTTTAAACATATTCTTTTAAATGATGATTCTTGTTTTAAAATGGAAATTATCCATAAAAATTACTTTGCCTTTCCAGTCATATTTATTTTCATACATACTGTAATAAAGAAGGAGTTGTACCTTTTATATGAGAACAATTGTGTATCTTCATTTCAGTTGTACCATAAAGGGTACAGAACAGTATCATAAGAGGTCTTTTCAGTACCATATAATGTACAATCTTTACAAAGGTACAAAACTGTTCCTTAAGGAAAATTATTTGTACCATTGTGTACCTTTTTTTCTGAGAGTGTAATAAATACTGTTAAAGTCAAAATTATTAGCCCTCCTGTAAATCTTTTTGAAATATTTTCCAAATGATGTTTAACAGAGCAAGAATTTTTTTTACAGTATTTCCTATAATATTTTTTCTGCTGGAGTAAGTCTTATTTGTTATTATTTATGATAAAAGCAGTTTAATTGAAACAAAAAACATATTAAGGTCAATATGATTACTAGTATCTTAAAAATATATAAATAAAATATACAATATTACTGTATGTACTAAAAGATGAAATCAGGGTCACACTTTATTTTGATGGTCTGTTTGTTGAATTTAAGTTACATTGCAACTAATTCTCATTAGATTATAAGTAGATTGTTAGGTTGGGGTTAGGGGTAGGATTAGTGTACGTTGACATGTACTTGCAAAGTTTCTTATAGTCAGTTAAATGTCTGTTAAATGTCAGTATCAACAGATATTAAGTAGACAGTCTACTAATACTCAAGTGAACAATCGAAATAAAATGTTACCGAAATCAGTTATTAGAAATGAGTTACTAAAACTATTATGTTTAGAAATGTGTTGAAAATTATTTTCATTAAACAGAATTTGGGAAAAAAAATACAGAATAATAATTCAGGAGGGCTAATAATTCTGACTTCAACTGTATATAAATGGGAAAACATCATAAAAAGAGAGAATCGATAATATTCAGCCCTCTTATTTTCATAAAAATGATAACCTCCTCACCTGCTGTGATCTCTTTCTCTCCCACGAGTATGTCTTTCAGAGAAAAGGGTGTCGTAGCGTATTTGGTCTTCTTCCAGAAATGTCGTTTTTTCTTCCTCGTCACCAGGCTGAGGGGCTGATATCTGTCTGCTTCACTCAGACTGGGCACGGGTATGAGGCGTCCGGTGTCTCCAACCTGCTTTACAAAGTTCTTGGTCGCTGCCGCAAACATGACTGTCGTTCAGTGCAGCTTCAGCATAGCGTTTCTGCATTCGTTCGTCATATCGGCTTTAGTTTGTCAAGACAACATCGCGACCTACTCCAGGCTGAACAAGACTTCAGAGGTGCTGCTTGGGTTTGTCCGAGCAGATCATAAATAATGAAGCGTCCGTAAGCTGATCAGGGTGTCCTCTGCCATATGTGTAGTGTCTCATTGGGTTCAGAGAAATAGGCCTGACTCTATTACAACTGTAATTCCCTCTAAACTAGAATATCTTTTTTTAGATATAAACTAGTGGGCCGTAGATCAATACCGTTAAATGTAAATGAATTAACATCAAGTATAAATAGGATCAGCACTGATAAAACAAACATTAATGTAACCCGGTAGAATGAAATTCTACAAGTTTTTAAGTTTGTGAAATAATCTTAAGGTTATTTATTCATTTATTTATTTGTTCATTCATGTTGGTTCTAGAACAGAAAGCGTCCGTCATCCAGGTTAAGTTTCTGAAGGAGTTTATGAACTCATAGAGCTGAGTGCACCTCTATAAGCATCTAGTGGACTCAGATATGGCTCCAAACGAATTGACGCTGTTTTTCAGCCTTCATAAAGCACATAAACACAGCTATTCTCTCAGTAAAATCTATGTTAGCCATTTAGCAATGAAGCTAGAGTCACCAGGCAATAGACAGAAGCTCTGCCCATCAAGCAAATCTGGTGGTGTGAACACAGCATAAGTGTTCTAGTGTCAACAAGGGTGGAGCTTATGATACAATGTGTTAACCAATCAGATGTGTATCATGTGTGTATATGTATAGTGTGTATCGTGTATATGTATAGAGTGCATCATGTGTGTTTATGTATAGGTTGTATCATGTGTGTATATGTATAGGTTGTATCATGTGTGTATATGTATAGGTTGTATCACGTGTGTATATGTAAAGGGTGTATAATGTGTGTATACGTATAGAGTGTCATATGTGTATATGTATAGAGTGTATCATGTGTGCATATGTATGGAGTGTATTGTGTGTATATGTATAGAGTATATTATGTGTATATATGTATGGAGTGTATCATGTGTGTGTATATGTATAGAGTGTATTGTGTGTATATGTATGGAGTGTATCATGTGTGTTTATATTTATAGAGTGCATCGTGTATTTTTTATTTTTTTGCCTTGCCTAACTTTTTCTCTTCTTGAATATTTTTTGTTCTTCATAAATGTTGTTGTTTGGGACAATCACCTTCCAGTAGCTTAGTGGTTACGTGACTCCTCTCAGGCTAGAGACCTGGGTTCTATCCCAGACCCTGACAGGACTTTATTGTTACGTCCCTGATGTTAAATGTCTAGGAGTGGGAGCAACAGTGAAAAGTATTGGATCAGTGTGGATCAGTCCCCTGCCCTCACGACAACACACCAAATTCAAGTTAAAGAGTTTATTAACAGAACTGTACAATGATAAAACAAAACTGGGAAGCAAAAATAGACTTCAGGAGGGGGGAAAGGCCAAAACAACAAACAAAAGTACACTATAGCTAGTTAGGGAGTAAAACTGTCTAAACTGGCAAAGTAAAATTAAATCAACAACAGAAGTGTACACTAACTCCCTAACTTGATGAACCTAACTAAAGTTAAGAGACAAATACATATACATATAACAGATGAAATGAGTAAATAAACTACAAACATGATGGGCACGCGAGACCAACCATCAAGTAGAGAGGCTTCAGTAAAGATGTTTTTATGACTATTAGTTAATATCTATCCCACTGGTAAATATTTAAATCATGTTGTCTGTGTTATATTTCATCTGCAACAACAATAATGAACCTATATAAAGACGTGTTTGGACATTAACGTCTGAATGCAGAATTATCCAATAGCCTGAGGAGATTTCTCTGCATGAAAGACTCGTCAATGGGAGATTATCCTGCTGCTGCTTCTTTTCCAATCAGGTAGGAAATTAAATCTGACAGAAATGTGGATGATTGACAGGGGTCTTAACTAATCAACACAACGATCTGTTAACGAGGAAGTAGTATGTCCCAAAGCTTGCATACTTTTATGTTACACAATCATAAGTATATATTTTTCCTTAACAAAAAAAATACAAGGTGAAGTATGCGAATTGGGACACAACAACTATATATGAACACATGATTGGTTCTATACATATACGCACGACACGCTCCTGTCAGGGTCTGGGATGTAACCACTGAGCTACTATATATATATATGCATACATACATACATGCAGACGATACACTCTATACATTCAGTTTATATATACATGGTCGCCCACTGAAGCTAAGCAGGGCTGCGCTTGGTCAGTACCTGGATGGGAGACCACATGGGAAAGGTTGCTGCCGGACATGGTGTTAGTGAGGCCAGCAGGGGCGCTCAGCCTGCGGTCTGTGTGGGTCCTAACACCCCAGTATACTATAGGGGACTCTATACTGCTCAGTGAGCGCCGTCTTTCTGATGAGACGTTAAACCGAGGTCCTGACTCTCTTCGGTCATTAAAAATCCCAGCATGTTCTAGTAGGGGTTTAACCCCGGCATTCTGGCCAAATCTGCCCACTGGCCTCTGTCCATCATGGGCTCTTAACCATCCCCATATTATAATTGGCTTCATCACTCTGTCTACTCTCCACCAATCAGCTGGTGTGTGGTGTGCGGTTTGGCGCAATATGGCTGCCGTCGCGTCATGCAGGTGGATGCTGCACACTGGTGGTGGATGAGAAGATCCCTCCCTCCCATTATGTAAAGCGCTTTGAGTGCCCAGAAAAGCGCTATATAAATGTAAGGGATTATTATTATATGATTATTTCTCTCTCTCTCTCTCTCTCTCTCTCTCTCTCTCTCTCTCTCTCTCTATATATATATATATATATATATATATATATATATATATATATATATGAACAGTTCAGATGCAAAAACCTGTAAGTGCCATCTAAAATTTTCTTCTAAAATGAGCATTTCATGTCACTTTAAGGGCGATGCAAAGAGCCTTTTTTTTTGCCATAAAAGTGGATTTACTGATCATACACACCGGAGCTTGCAAAAGTTTTGAACAGATGGCATTTAAAGGTTTTTACTTCTGATATCTTTATATATATAAATATTGCAGAAGATATGGAAAACTATTGTAATATTTTAATATATTTTCATCAATAGTGTGTTGTGTTACTTACTGTAGGCCATCCAAGAGTGATTTTCATCTTTGTGTACTGTATTGTTTTAGCCTGCTTATTTTACATGACCAAAATTTAAAGCGGGGAATTAACATTTTAATTTATCCTTTACCTTAAAATAGATATATTTTTCATTTCAATAATGAAGGACATCTATATAATTCAAACAAATCATATAAATTCAGGAAAAAAATACAAATTAAAATTTGTCTCATGTGCCAGAGCTATGCATTAACAGTCACTAGACAAATGTGAGTGCATGTTAATTTTCAGGCAAAATATGAAATAATGCATACGTTATTAAAAAATATTATTTCATTTATTGATCATAAAATGAAACATTAATATATGATTAAAAGAATGAATAAAAGTAACCATAACAAATAAGTCAACAACAAATGACACAAAGCTTTAATCAAATTTGTTCTAACAATCACGCATTATAGACAGAACTGCATGTTCTGTGGCATCTCCACACAGCGGGGCCGGTTCAGCACATGATCAGCAGGTCTTTATCTGTGTTTGCCACCATCATCAGCACCATCATCATCATCCTCGCTGCTGCAGTCAGACGAGTGATCACAGCAACATCTGTCAGGGTCTCGTCCACAGCACTACAGCATCTCCAACATCATCTCCTGCACACTGCTGCGCTTAATGGACACGTCTGAGGACATTTCAGATCATACAAAACACACATTAAAAAAGTCATTTAAACAGCACAATGTAATGTTGTGTTAATTAACACATAAAAATATATTCCTAATTTTATCATCTATACAAATGAACAGATAAAACAAATGTATTATGGTTTTATTTAGATTTAGTAATAATACATGTAACGTTAGCTAATGTAAACAGTGTCGACAAAAGTGAACACATCGCTCACTCAGGTGTCTGTTTAATGTTGTAATTTGCTGATCTGCAACACTTCTCATAAAGTTATGTCAGACATTTAATAATCGTCTTTATGTTTGTGTAAATTCACGTTTGAAGCGTAACGTTACGTGCTTACTGAAGTTCCCACATGATGATGTTTTAGAGCAAAATAAAACAAACAAAATCTTACTATAGAGCATCTTCACTCTTTCAGCAACTCTACAGTTCACTACCGTCAGCTCAACAAATGCGATTTAACACAGGGAAGCGTCTTTTTGCTTTCCAATAACTTACATTTCAAAACGTCCGCGTCCCGTTTATCCTCAATATTATGACATATCCTCTTCTCTTCCTTCTTCTTCGTGCCGAATGCTTTCCCATGGTCTCCTGGGATAGATAAGTAACCATCTGAGAATCCGCTGGAATCTGGACTGAAGCAGAAAAGATTTCTCGCCTACACTTTTACGATTACTGAAGTTTCGAAATGTACTTCTGTCTTCACGTACTGTTTCCTCCTATTGTGGGTCCTCCTATTATTGTCCACTGAGCTACTTGAAGTTAATAGACCCAACCAAAGTTAAAAGACAAAGTTACCCTATACATACACACATGATACACTCTATGCATGATTTATACTCTCTCTCTCTCTCTCTCTCTCTCTCTCTCTTTCTCTCTCTCTCTCAATTCAATTCAATTCAATAGTTGCTTTATTGGCATGACAATTATTACAAATGTATTGCCAAAGCAGTTATAAAGTTTACATAAAAATAAAAGAACATACATATGTAATAAAAAAAAACACAGTAAATAGTCGAAGAAAAAAACAAAAAACAAAAAAAACCAAATTAAAGATATATACACATTATTATCCAATATATCATAATATTATTCAATATATCATATTATTATTCAGTATATCATATTATTATTTAATATGTCATATCATTCATATATATCATATTATTCTTCAATATATCATATTATTATTCAATATATCATATCATTCATATATATCATATTATTATTCAATATATCATATCATTCATATATATCATATTATTCATTTATATCAATAAAAATAATAGTAGATCAGAAAACACTGTACATTTAACAATCAACATTGTAGGATAAAACAGTATTAAAAATATAAAACAGTAATAATCAGGATATTTACAATGATTCAATTATAATCATCTAGATGTGTGTTTGTGTTTTTGCAAGCGCATAACTGATGTTTTTATTGGTCTCTTCTCTCTCTATGTGACAGGCATTAATGTATTGTGCCGCTAGAAGGATACAGTCAGTTTTTTCCCCCAGTAAATACTGAAGCTGTGTTTTATTGTCTAGCTCTGTGAATTGTGGGTAAATGCTCAGTAGTTTGGGGTAGAATGATTCTCGGATGTGCTCATAGTTTGTGCAGCGGGTGAGGAAATGTTCCTCTGTCTCCACCTCTGCCAGGGTACAGTGTGGGCAGATGCGGCTCTCTCTGGGTTGCCAGTTCTGCCTGTATCGGCCCGTCTCTACAGTCAGACTGTGAGCACTCAGTCTGTATTTGGTCATTGTTGTTCTTAATTTACTGTCCTTAATTTACTGTTGTTCTTAATTTACTGTTCTCTCTCTCTCTCTCTCTCTCTCTCTCTCTCTCAATCTCTCTCTCTCTATATATATGTATATATATATATATATATATATATATATACATATACACACAATACATATATAAACATGACATACACAATACATATACACACCATTATACAATCTATACATAGATACAATACACAACCACACTCCATACATATGCACACATCCAAAACATACACACTATATATTCACAAACATGAGACACCCTATACATATACACGTTACACTCATGTCACCATCTGGGATAGAACCTGGGTCTCCGGCATGAAAGGAAAGCCACATATCCACTGAGCTACCGGAAGTTGATGGACCTAACCAATGTTAAAGTTACCCTATACATACACATGATACAGACTGTGCATATTCAATTCAGTTCACCTTTATTTGTATAGCGTTTTTACAATGTAGATTGTGTCAAAGCAGCTTCACATAGAAGGTTATAGTAAATTGAAAGTGTCAGTCCAGTTATTAGTGTTGGAGTTCAGTTCAGTGTTGTTTAATATTCACTACTTAGAGTCCAAACACTGAAGAGTAATCCATCGGTGCGCAGCTCTAGCTGCAGTCTAGGCGCCGGAGGCTGGAGAACTCGAGGCTCGTCTGTCCTTGGAGGGTCACAGGAATCAGCAAGAGATATGCACACATGAAACACTCATTACGTACGATGCACTCTAAGCATATACTCATGATACACTCCTTAAATACGCACACATGATACACTCTAAACATATATGATACTCTCTATACATATACACACCATGATACAATCTAAACATATACACACACAATACAATTTATACATATGATACACTTCATATATATTTGCACACGATACACTCCATTCATATGCACACAATGCACATATATAGACACATACACACACAAAACACTCTATACATATGCACACATGATACACTCCATACATATGAACACACAAGACACTCTGTACATATGCAGACATGACACACCCTATACATATATACAAACACACTATACATATGCACACATGATACACTCCATACATATGAACACACAATACACTCTGTACATAAGCAAACATGAGACACCCTATGCACATATACAAACACACTATACATATGCACACTATACATATGAAAACATGACACACTCCATAAATATGCACACATGATACACTCTAAGCATATACTCATGATACACTGCTTACATGATACCCACCCTAAATTGTATTGTGTGTGTACATGATAGACTCCATACATATGAACACACAATACACACCCTATACATACAAACACGATACACTTTATATGTTTGCAAACACACCTTATACATATACACATTACACTCCTGTCAGGGTCTGGGATACAGCCCGGGTCGCTGGCATGACAGGAAAACCACATATCTACTGAGTATGTACATATATACAAACACACTATACATATGCACACATGACACACTCTATACATATGCACACATGATACACTCTATACATATGCGCACATGAAACACTCCATACAAATGAACACACAATACACTCTGTAGATATGCAGACATGACACACCCTATACATATATACAAACACACTATACATATGCAGACATGATACACTCCATACATATGCACACATGATACACTCCATACATATGAACA
>CAIGQQ010038854.1:1795249-1811969 GCA_903798035.1 Danio albolineatus | reverse complement strand
AGATTAAATTCGGAGTTGGAAACTAAATTAAAATACGTTAAATATTTCTCTTCACATGTGCTAAAAGGCTTACATGCATTTAACTTCACCCATGCTGTTAGCTTCGTCGTTGGGCTAATACATGGATCCTTACAGAACCGTACAGCACATGTAAGAAACAAATCACAGGTTACCAGAATAGCATCTGAAGAATAACAGCTTCTGCTCTGAGTTTAACTTCTTTTATGGTCTGTTATATTTAAGACGGACCTGAGAATCTATGTATAAAGTTTAAGTATGAAATGGCAGTGATTCACATTAACACACAAACTCATGGTTATAAGCAACCAAAAAGTGTTTCTCTCCTAGTAACTGAACCACATTAGATCCGCAGCCTACACTAACAAAGCATGTGGGTATTTCTACTGTGCTGGAAGTAAACCTGTTGCATGAAAATGTGTTTATTCTACAGTCAAAAAGCTGCCTTTTGGCTTAAATGTATTTACGGAGGAACCCACTCATTCATGACCTCATGTGGTTCCTCTTTGTGGAGAAAACTGAGGTCGGTCACTGCTGAAGGCACACTGGTAAAACATTAATGTGGAGAAAGAGCTTTTGTAAAGAGTTTGTACTTTGTGATGCCGGCCAATATCTTCCTGAGGTCACTGTGTTTTACTCCGGCAATTATGACGATAAGGTGGGAGAATGTTTGCAATAGGAATAAACTTGTTCATTTTGAGCTGTACAAACAACTGTAGGACACGCATAGGAGGGAAACAGGCTATATTTGTCTCGAGGTAATTTGCCTTCTCAGATGAAGAAAGATTTCAGCAATTAGGAAGGCTGAGTTTGAATGAGCAATCCTGAACTGAACACCCACCCAAAAGTGTCTTTAGAGGTACATTATAAAAACGTATTAATTTGCGGATTACTTGTAGTATCTGATTCATATTTTAATGTTAAAAAAGTAACAATGCAACATTTATTGGAATTTTTAGACATCAATAAAATATGTTTAGATGATTTTGTTAATATTTTACTTTATGTAAAAAAAGGTAAAAACTAGGTAATTTATTGTTAGTACTTTTTTACTTTTATGGGTTTATTTCTACAACAATATTGGTTAATTAATGTTTTTTCCATATGTCATTATTCAAAGCATTTTTATATATTTATGCTTTTAATATGAATTGAATATAGGACTTTCTTACTTTATAATATATGCCGTACACTGTAAAAAATACTGGGTCCACACAATCATTTTGTGTTGAGACAACATAAAGGAATTAAGTTATCTTAAAAATTTTTACAAATTTGAGTTAATTGAATATAAAACAGTTAAGTTGTTGACCCGAAAATACTGAACAATCATGTTGATTCAGCTCAATTTAAATAAGTAGATTGAACAAACAGCAAACGTCATTGTTTTGAGTGCATACTGTAAAAAATGCTGGGTTCTACACAATCAATTTGTGTTGAGACAACATAAAAATATTAAGTTAACTTGTACATTTTTACAAATTTATGTTGACTGAACGTAAAACAGTTGTCTCCCAAAAAAAAACTCAAGAATTGTTTTGTTTCAGCTCATTTAATTATGCAGTTTGAACAAAGAGCAAATGTCATTTTTTTGAGTGTTGGATACAAATATAGTACATAGTAATATTCATTCATAATTAGCTAGTTTGTAATTAGTATGCATAGTGTTTTGTCAATTAGTTAGTACCCTACGCACATATTAATTGAAAGTGGCACCACATTTATTTTTATACAAAATGAATGCTAAAACCTCATTGTGTAACATTAAAATTACATTTCCATATAAATATTAATGGTATTATGATCATGACCTTCATCTCAGCTCCTTCCATTACAAGGTAAAAGACTGATAGGAATATCTCATGTTAATGAGTTTTAACTCATGAATATTAATGAGAGTGTTAACTAATTCATGTTTACCAGATAAACAAATGGTCATGTTTAACACTTTATACACTCAGTTGCAACATATACATGTTAACATTAAAGAAACTGTTATACAAATACAAAAAAAGGTACATTTGAATTGTGTGGAACCCGTATATATATTATATAGTTTGTAATTAGCATGCATATATTTTTACCAGTTTATTAATACTCATAAAGCACATATTAATAAATCAATAGTTTATATATAAAGAACAATAAAATAATTTTAAAAAGTATTTGTTTTCAGCTTTCATCAAAATATATTCTCAACTCCAAACTAATAAGAGTTTGGAACCACATGAGGGAGAGGACAAATATTGAGTACATTTTCATTTTTTGAGTGAACTATCCCTTTAAGTAATCATATTATAATCAAAGTTTTCTTTTCCTCAGAAGCACACTTTTGAATAAAAAGGACATTATAGTCTCAAACGAGTCTAGCTTAGTTATTTTTCTCATAAAATGCATATAAACATTTTTCATATACTTATCATTATTATGACTTAAACCTCCTGACAATAGTTAAAAAACATAACAGAGCACCGCCATCCATGTTTACAGGTAAAAAAACTTTTCTTTGCATTTTTTTTCTTTGCCTTTTTCCCCACATAAAAAATACTATAGTAAGTTATAGTAAACAATACAGGTTTTTTAAACCAAACTATAATAAAGTACTTGAATTTATCTGTTGTAGTAATTCTAAAGTTGCTGTGGTAATATTTCCCAATACATCATAAAACAGTAAATACAGCATGGTGTTGCATTCATAAAAAAAAGATTCACTATTAGAACACTACAGTAACTTACTGTCATTTTGGTTGCCAATTAGACTGTAAATTTACAAGCACACTGTAAATAACTAATACAATTGTGCTGTATTTTTATATTACAATTGTAATTTTTAATTTACAGTGCCCTTGTAAATTTACAAAATTGCCAGTAACTGTACATTTTACAGTATTTTTTACAGTATATAATGGTTGAGTTGAGATGTCCTTTACATATAATATAATACACCCTGGTTCAAACAACTATATTATAACTGTAAACTATATTTACTATGAACTAGGCTAATTGTGAGTAGTGAGTAGCACGTTTGCCTCACAGCAAGAAGGTCGCTGGTTCGAGCCTCGGCTGGGTCAGTTGGCATTTCTGTGTGGAGTTTGCATGTTCTCCCCGTGGTTGCGTGGGTTTCCTCCGGGTGCTCCGGTTTCCCCCACAAGTCCAGAGATATGCGGTACAGGTGTATTGGGTAAGCTAAATTGTCCGTAGTATATGAGTGTGAATGAGAATGTATGGATGTTTCCCAGAGATGGATTGTGGCTGGAAGGGCATTCGTTGCATAAAACAAATGCTGATAAGTTGGCGGTTCATTCCGCTGTGGCGACCCCGGATTAATAAAGGGACTGAGCCGAAAAGAAAATGAATGAATGACTAGGCTACTATGGTATTGTTGTGGGTTGTCAGTTGTCACATGGTTACCTTCAGTGTTGTCAGTACTGGTTCCCAGTTCAGATAATACTTTAATTATATTGACTGATGTAATCAGCCACCACTAAAAACATTTTTGAGATATCCATATGAATTAATAACATCCAAAACAATTTGATAGTTTAATTGGAATAATGTATTTTCTTGTTATTCATACCAGTTACTCAAACTAGTCAAACTTACTCAAATTACTTGATTTAATTTAAATTTAACTTAGATTGGAAATTAAAGGATTTTTATTTATTTATTTTTTAAATGATTTCTTTCAAAACTATTGAATGGTTGGTTATTGTTATATTGAAAATGTTATGAAAGGGAGAAACACATCCAGTCATTCAGTTGAAGAATCTGTGTTTTATATACAGAGTGTATTCCTTCTAAGAAATCAAGTAAAACTCTCTGCAAATACTGCAGTTATTGTATATAATTAAATCCACTGTTGAGTGATGCCGGTGAGCTTTGTAGAGTTCTGACAGTGATGCATGAGGCATTTGTATTTCATGCTCTTTCTAAGTGTGCATCATCATCACAGAGCAGACTAGAGACGGGAGTTATTTTTGCTCCAGCCAGATGAGAGGCTGCAGAAGCGCAGGGCGGAGGTGCACACTTTTCATCCGGGGAGCGTGTGCACAGAGGCTGGCAGACGCTGGTGGAGTGGGCATCTCGCATGGTGAAGCTGTGATTTTTTTAAATAGTTCTACCTCTTGTGGCAGGCACAGGCACGGCCTGAGCCACCCGGCTGTAAAAAAAAATGCACGCAGTTCATCGCCTCAGGATACCTGTGTGGCTGGGGATCTGTTTGGCCCAGGTGTTATTGATCACGTGCCAGGAGGTTAAGATTGGTGAGTGAACGACTAACACAACACAACAGGTGGAGAGTGATATTTGGTATATCAGTATGCAGAACTCTGTGTGTTGGAGAATGGAGTGCAATTTAAAACTGGATTATCATAAACTAAAGTGTACAGTGTAAATACAGTGTACTCCATATAGTGTACAGTGTAAATATAGTGTACAGTTGTCCTTCTTTTACTTTAAAATATAGGAAAGCAAAAACTTGTAATGTAGTTTTATGATGGCACTTTGGATTCATCTTGTACTTTTATTATTATGGAAAAAAATTATATTTATATTTTAAAAAATGTTTATATGGATTTGAAAAGACTGTGAACATCATTTATCTCCTCTAGACACCAAATGGAAGTTTTACTGTAACATTTTGGATTCAATTTGAAAAAGAAAAGTGTGTATGGAGATCTTAAGATGGTTTATTTGGATATAAAATGACTGAATAAAATTCCTTCGCTGTGTTGGCATTGAAATTTTTATTATGGAGATTTTAGTGGAAAATTTTGTATTCAATCATGCAATGTGCAAAAATATATTTACATTTACATTTGTAAAATGTTTTTCTGAGTTGTAGATTTTTTATTAAAACTGTTTATAGTGGTTTATTTGGACAAAAACTTACTATTAACACAATTCTTCCACTTCAAAACTAAGTTTGTTGTATTATTTTAGTATATTGATGTTATTTCTACGTCAGTTGTGTAAGTAACTTGAATACAGGCAAAGTGGGACACTTTAGAGAGGCATGTAATACTAAAAAGATAGTACAAATGTTTTACCCGCTGTAAATATCCATAAATATCCTAAAATTAACAGTGATTAATGGGGTTTTTGATTTATTTATGCTTTTGAATTTTAAAAAGTTTTTCAAGAAGTTTAATAAGTTTGAAAAAGTTATTTATATTGACATTTGTATAGTCTGAAATTATATATTGTCTGGATTTGTGCTATAAATTACTGTACAAAACCTTATAATAAACATTTTCTGTTATATTATGGACAAAACACTAATGTCACTAAAGGTCACACTGTTAAACTGTAGAGTTGAATTCTCAACATTGAAAGTCATTGAAAGTCAACCACAATGTCCCACAATCATAACTGTAAACAAATGTGGAAATACCTGTGAATCATGACATACAGAATTAAAATATGTTAATTAAAATAGTGTCTCAGTGGTTACATAGCAAGAAGGTCGCTGGTTCGAGTCCCAGCAGGGTCAGTTGGCATTTCTGTGTGGGGAGTTTAAATGTTCTCTCCCTGTTCGCTTGGGTTTACTCCGGGTGCTCCAGTTTCCCCCACAGTCCAAAGACATGCGCTAAAGGTGAATTGAATAAACTAATTTGTCATCAGTGTGTGTGTGTGTGTGTGTGTGTGTGTGTGTGTGAGTGAATGTGAGAGTGTGTAGGTGTTTTAAAGTAATGGGTTGTGGCTGGAAGGGCATCGACTGCATAAAACATATGCTGGAATAGTTGGTGGTTCATCTCGCTGTGGGGACTAATCCGAAGTAAAATGAATGAATGAATGTTTACAGTGAACATTAAAGCTCACCATATTACCATGACTCCCTATTTAGTCACAGTACCAAAAAACTTTCTTCCACGGAGAAAAGAAGGTCATACAGCTATGAAAACAACATTATTATGCCTAAATCGTGACTGAATTTTAATTGTTGGCTGAAGCATCATCTAAATAACTGCAATTACTAATAATAGATGTTGGAAACAGAAATGTAGTCCCTGAAAAAAGAAATAACACTACTGTGAAGAAAGCCATTAAAAAATCTCAGGTATTACTTTAAAAACATCCTTCTTTACTAACTTGCGCTAATTTATGTTGAAATTTAACGGTGAACTATAAATGTTCCCAAATCGTCTGCTTTGTCAGCTCTATCTGAGCTGGAGACATAATTTCATGCTTTTGCGTGTAATGATGTGAGGTTTTCACAGACCAAAGCAGGCCACCAATTGTGGTCAAACTCCTTCCCAAAAGAGATGCAAGACACACCCAGTCATGTGGTAAAATGCGTTAGCCTGGAGTCCAGCTATGATATTATCACGTTTATTTAAGATAGTCACACACAATTGCTTCAGGAGATGCTATTAATCAGCACTGCTGGGTGGTTTAGACAACAATCGAATTATTAAAATAAAGAACGTAGTAAGTTGAATTCATGCATCAGTCTGGTCTAATATGTACATAAAACAACGTGTGCGACCTTCTCACCATAATTATCCCTCATGGAGACACGTCATAACCCTTTTGAGAGCCAGCTTGTAATGTTTGGGTGAAGATGTTTAACAGAATGAGTAATAGGGGATTTGCACCGAAGCATTACTTGTATCAACATAACAGTACAATGTCTGTTACATACACGAGTATATAGTCAGGAAATGTACATTCCTAGGAGGATATTTCTGCTCAGATCTTCAGACGGAGGGCGTGCCTTTTCACTCTGACAGAAATAAAAGTTGCCCACAGGCTAACCTTAAGCGGAACCTATAATAGAGGCTGCTGTGGTTTCCCTAAAATAACGTATGTGCTTTTCCACTAAATTGGTACTTGCTGTCTTTTTAGAATTGAGCTTTTTTTAAAAAGGCCAGTTTCATACAGCTGCGCAGCAACAGGTGCCCTGCTGGTAGTAGTTTAATGCTCTGGTGCCACTGACAAAACTGAGAAAAGTGTAAATATTATTTTCTTTCTTGGGCGCCACGGTGGCCTAGTGGTTAGCACGTTCGCCTCACAGCAAGAAGGTCGCCGATTCGAGCCCCGGCTGGGTCAGTTGGCATTTCTGTGTGGAGTTTGCATGTTCTCCCTGTGGTTGCGTGGGTTTCCTCCGGGTGCTCCGGTTTCCCCCACAAGTCCAAAGACATGTGGATGTGGCATAGGTGAATTGAGTAGGCTAAATTGTCCGTATAGTGTATGAGTGTGTGTGTGGATGTTTCCCAGGGATGGGTTGCGGCTGGAAGGGCATCCGCTGCGTAAAAATATGCTGGATAAGTTGGCGGTTGATTCTGCTGTGGCGACCCCGGATTAATAAAGGGACTAAGCCGAAAAGAAAATGAATGAATGAATGAGTTTTCTTTCTTTTTTATTTTTTTGAACATTATGTTTATTGCTATTTTTTACAAGTTAAACACAAAGTACAACAAAATACAGAATAATCAAAATAGATCTTTCATCCCGACATATACAGCCTTTTACATGTCCCAAACCTTCAACCCGTAATGCCACAAATAAGCCAAGAATAAAATACAATAGAAACCATGAATAAAACATTAAAAAAAAAAAGTCAGAATCTAAGCATTCTGTCCTGTTATACCCAAGTAGGAAATGAAGCTGCCCCAATATTTGACAAATAAGTCTTGCTGCTTTTTCAAACGAAACGCAATTTTTTCCAAAGGCATATAAGATGACACTTCTTTAATCCACATTGCAGTAGAAGGTGGTTTAGAGTCCTTCCATTTCAAAGTTATACATTTTATGGCTGCTACTAGGGCTAGTCTGACAAATCTCAAATTACTGCAATGTTGATCAAGTAATGTAGTATCTCCTAAGAGGGTAAGTCTAGGCTCTGTAGGCACATTAGTACCTACAACTATGGCAATAACCTCTAGGACCTCCTTCCAATGTTCTTCTAACTCAGGGCAAGACCACAGCATGTGTAGGAGAGTCTCTCAATCTGCTTTACATCTAGGGCTAAACTCTGAATAGGAGCTTTTAAAGGAGTGCAATCTAACTGGAGTATAGTAAATTCTTTGGATCACATTAAATTTGATGAGCTTATGGCGACTATTGATAGAAAAAGTTTGAGCTTTCTCACACATTGTTTCCCATTCTTCATCTGTGAATGAGCACTCCAAGTCTTTTTCCCATTAAGATTTTACGTCGCGAATATTACCAGCCATCAGCTGTAACAACTTAGTATAGATAAAAGAGACTTCTCTGACAAAATAGCCTCCAGAGGTGAAAGTGAAAGTGTAGATAAACGACCCCCTTGTAGGGTCTAAATATAGTGTTTAACTTGAAGGTATTTAAAAAAAATTTAGAAGGGAGGGCAATTTTTTTTTGTAGCTGCTTGAATGACATGAGTGTATCCTTTTCATAAAATTTGTCAAAGGTTTGGATGCCTTGATCATACCACTGTTTGGCTATGCCATCTTTAAGAACAGGAGGTAGAAAAGGATTGTGATAAATTGCAGTGGGTCTGAATATAGTCTGCTTGCATTTTATCTTTTTCCTGAGGTCTGCAATAATTTTAGAGGTACCAACAATTAGTGGGTTAGAGGTCAATTTCTTCAAACTGTTTATAGAAACAAAAGGTATTGAGTTATACTCGCATGTAAATATTATTTCCATGGTCAGCACCATTACAAGTCAAGTAATGAAGAGTGGACAAAATTAAAATGTCTTTATCTGCATGAGAACAACACTTTCGCAATTGTTTTAAGGTCTAGTCAGGTTAAATTCAAATGATTTTTATTCACTGATTTTTTATTTATTTTTTTAGTTTAGTTTTTATCCGGAACATCTCAACACACAGTGAAAACACTCCAGAAGCAGTTGGCAGTCTTCGCTGTGGCATTTCTTAAACTATTGTTTTAATGGGACTGTATGTATTTTAGGATCAGGGTTTTTAATGTGTGCAGCAGAGCACTCCAATGGCTGCCCCATTTACAATCTTTTTTTTAAGAAATGAGCCAGCCTTAAGATCTATAAGGTTTCAGGCTTTAAAATAATGCCAACAAACATCAACAGTCAAACACATACAAGTTTTTCTCAAAATCTCACAAAAACACAAGTTTGTCTGTGAATATGAACTGTCATGGAAGCGATGACGTGTATCTGGATATTAGATTTGTTATCTGCATCTTTTGAACATAATGGTATGGTATGTCTTGGAAGGATGTTTTTTTTAAGTTTGGGATATTGTGTTCATCAGAGGTTTTTGATGGAGTCTAGAAACTATGGTGGTGGCCTGATTTTGCTACAAAAAATTATTAAATTGACATCACCAGTTTAACAACACACGGACTGGACGGTTTTACAACACATGCAAATAAAGAAACACACAGACCACAACAAAAATGTAACGTCCTTGTTGATTCCTTGTTGTTTGAATATTTTTAGTCTTTACTCATTAAAAAATATTTTTACTGCTTCTTCAAACTACTCAATTAAAATGAGCTGAATCAACACAATGTGTTTTTAGACTATGGGAGGAAACCGGAGTACCCGGGGAAAACCCAAAGATGGGGAGAATATGTAAACTCCGCACAGAAAGTGCCAGCTGGCTCAGCTTGGACTTGAACCAGTGGCCTTCTTGTTGTGTGGCAGCAGTGCTAGCCACTGAGCTGCCTTGTCGCCTGATCATAGAACTGATAAGGAGGGAGAAGGGAAGGATGGGGGGGTGTGTGTGTGAAGGATAGGGAATGAAGTTTAGGCTGGATATTGATGCTAAATCTGGAACAACCCAGTTAGCTAGGTAATGATTAGCGATAGGGGCCATCTGCAGTCAATCATATCACATGCTCCTCTTGAAATTAGTTTGTGAAACTTTGTTCAATCCACTTAAATTTGTAAAAACATTTAAGTTAACTTGATCAATTTGTGTTGGGACAACATGAAAAAGTTGTGTGGAATCCAGCATTTTTAGTGTATAAACTGGCAAATTGCACATCTAATGTAGTACAGGGGTGCTCAACCCTGTTCCTGGAGAGCCACCCTCCTGCAGATTTCAGTTGCAACCCAGATCAAACACACTTGAACCAATTAATTAGGACCTGAACAGCACTTGATAATTACAGGTGTGTTTGATATGGGTTGCAACTGAAATCTGCAGGAGGGTGGCTCTCCAGGAACAGGGTTGAGCATACCTGATGTTGTAAATAGGAAGCAGCCTATTCTTAAATTTTTTTGGGTTGCCTCCTCACACTTCCGTTGTAGTCTGTGCAATTGTATAGCACATTTGTGTATTTGCATGTGTTGTGAGAATTTGTGTGTGCGTGTGATTGAATTGATGAAAATGTTTTCTCAGTTTGTTGTTTTGAAATGCATGTGTTTTCTTTAATTTGCTGCACATTTGATCTTTCTCAGCCACCGTAAGAAACAATGTTTACTGATCAAGAGAATAACTCTCTTTGGAGTCCAACTTTGTAGAACATTAAAGGAAGTTGAAAGTGCAAAAAGCATAACAGTTTTTAAATGCAGAGAAATGTCTCTCAGTCTTCTTAATTGCTCAGAATGTCTGTGTGACATAATCTGTGCCTTTGATAAAAGAAGGGGAAACAAATGTCTCCTTAAATAATAATTACATTGCATTAAACTGTCTGCGCTTCTGCTGTGTTCCTGCACTAGAGCGCCACATTAAAGGCTATCAAATAGTCTCAAACATTATTGCTTGATTACAGCAGTGGAAACAGTGCTAGAAGCCATCAGCCCTCAGGATAGACTGTAATGCAACAGACTTCAGAACCATCATTTACCGTCTGCCATGTCTGTCATGCTTAAGCATCTAATTAAGAGCTATCAAAGCTGTTGCTCAGAGTCTCAGAATCAGACAACATGAGCCTCTTGAAAAATTAATGGACAGGCGTGTTTTCAGTTTAGTGGCTAATTTGTACGAATTCATATGAGTTCAGTCATGTGAAAATGTATTATTTCTAAAAAGAGGTGTGTCACCAAACACCACCCCCTAAACCCAACCATCCTCTGCTAAACGGAACAGGAACAAGAGGGTCCTAGAAATGCATTTCAGCCTTGCTGGTTGTCTAGAAACATATTGTCACTGAGGGATGATCAAATCATACTAAAATGTACAATAGTGATGTACAAATTAGTCACTAAAAGAAAATGTTACAAATTGGCGTGAGATAGCATTGGTATTCTTTTTGGGTGTGATTATCATGAAGCAGTGGTCAACATCCTAGTTTATTATGCATTACTGAACAATTCCAATCATTAGGACCAAATTCTTAGTTGCTACATACATTTATTTACTAAGAAGGTATTAAATGCTATTAATTAAGAAAACAATAAAAGCTATCAGTAAGTTTGTAAGTGCTTTGTCCAATCCAAAAGTAGAGACATAACCAGGTTGTTTTCAAACTGTGGATCATTTATAACTGCTTTTTTGCGTACAGACAATGATGTTGTCAAAGTTATGCCAGTTCACATAAATCAATGAAATCCACTTTATGGAGGCCAGGCTAATAGTTGGTGAAGTCACTCATTATGTTGAGCATCAGAAACCCAGTCCTTTTGTCCAGTGGTTCCCAATTTTTTTTTTTTTTTTACCTAAGACTCCCTTTCCCTCCTCCACATGTATTGATATTATCACCTATATAAGTTTGCAGTAGGTATGACAAAAAAGCTTGTTTTCAAACCAACGGCATGTTTATTACTTTATCTAGATATGTTTATGCACAAATAATATCCTAATGTAAAATATAAAAGCAAAACATCAGTAGGCCACTTGTATTGGGTACATCTTGCGGTAATGGGGTTGAGTCGTCAGCAAAGTTCTTATTAATTTGGACGGCCTCATGCATTCGCTAGCAAGAACTTTGGAATGGATCATGCTCTGTGGCTGGGTCAGGAACTCTTTGCTTCCCAAACCCATAGTTCAGGTGTCCATTTTGGTATTTCTGGCATTTCATGTTTCCAGTATTGCAAGTGTTGTGACCCGAAATGTTTAAAGCTTCCTCACCTGGGTCCAGTATGGGTCATTACTATTAGATGAATCAGTGAGACTCTGTCTTTTTTGTGGAGGACAAATTACAAATTTGTAAATTTTTTGGTCAGCCAGGGGATAGCATAAACTAATGAAACATGAACGTTCTCCTAATTGTTATTAAAAAATAACAAAAAATATATGATCGCTGTGGCCTCTTGTGGGCCGGGATCCCCCTGTTAGGAACCGCTGTTTTTGTCAACCATGGTGGTTTTGTGGCTGTATGCCTAAAGACTGAACACTTATCATGCATGACACCGGCATAAAATGACAACACTGTCATTTTAAAGCCTGCACTTTTGAGCTAAATTTCAGACGGTTGTGTTTTCAGACCCCTGAAATGCTGTTGTTGTGAAGACCAAATGTCATAAAAAGTAAACCTATTCAGCAGTCTTTAAATTCTGCCCACCAGTTTGTCCACCTTTTCTCTATGCCCCATCATGCTTTGAGCAAATTATGGGAGTCATTTATGCTAAACATGTAAAAGCAGTAACAGATCTGATTATTTCTGCAGCAATACATGTTAACAATGGTCTCAAACTCAATTCCTCGAGAGCCGCAGCTCTGAATAGTTTACCTCAGGGGTGGGTAAACTCGATCCTGAAAGGCTGGTGTCCTGCACAGTTTAGCTCCAATTCCAATCAAACACACCTGCTTATAGATTTCTAGTGATCTTGAAAACACTGATTTGCATGTTCAGGTGTGTTTGATTAGTGTTGGAGCTAAACTGTGCAGGGCTCCAACCACCTCCAACTCACACCTGCTTAATAATCCCTACTGTCTTGAACACCTCGATTATTTGGATCAGCTGTGTTTGATTAGAGTTGGAGCAAAACTGTGCACATCTGCAGCCCTCCGGGAATTAAGTTTGAGACCTATGATGGTTTATATCACCGTATTTATATGGTTGTATTATGTAACAAGCATTGTATTAATCAATTACTGGAACATAATTGTTAATATTGTGAAATATGATTTCAGGTATTCCGACAGATTACCGATCTTGTGTTTACCTACAGTAGCAAAAGATTAGAATTTAAAAAGTGAAAGTTGCATCTGAAAGCATCTGTGCGATGAAAATAAAAGGTTCTCTGTGCGTTTCAATGAATTATTCCTGATTTATGATGTATGGTTAATCAAGGATCAGAGCTCAAACACGCAGTACGGTTGTGTTGTCTTTTCGTAAACAGTGGAAATCAAGGATTTTTGAAAATAATCAGGAAGAAAAGAATGCAGCAGACTGATTCACATTGTAATACCAAGCTTTATGTTATTCCACTGACATCTAAAAACAGAACATGAAGAAACTTTACAACTCATGTAGTCAAACTGATGAGGATTTTTAAGTAGTAACACAACTTTGGTTTGTTTGAAACGTTTTGAATGGAACTTCCTCAAAAGTATCTCCTATATGATCGATTCATTCATTGATTTTCTTGTCGGCTTAGCCCCCTTATTAATCTGGGGTCGGCAAAGCAGAATGAACCGCCAACTTATCCAGCATATTTTTCACGCAGCGTATGCCCTTCCAGCTGCAACCCATCACTGGAAACACATATACATATACATTCACACACATACATACACTACGGACAATTTAGCTTACCCAATTCACCTGTAATGCATATCTTTGGACTGTGGGGTAAACCGGAACACCCGGAGGAAACCCACGTGAATACGGGGAGAACGTGCAAACTCCACACAGAAATGTCAGCTGACCCAGTTGAGGCTCAAACCAGCGACCTTCTTACTGTGAGTCGATCGTGCTACCCACTAACGCTCCCTATAATCTATAATGCCAATAACCTAAAATTGAAAGGAAAATGCTGATGAAGAGCATAAACGAACCTAAAATAATCGTGTACTGTAATGTAAAAGTGAAGTATCATCATGTATCATTTACATCATCAACTTATCAGTTACAGTTTCGAAACAGCAGAGAGCATTATTCATGTTTTGCAAATTAATTTTCTATAATGATTCAATGTGTAATAGTGTTTGTAGGACATTATTTGATGAGTCACAAGATGTGTTTGTGGGTGTAAAAACCTATTTTTATTAAAGAATGAGCTGAGAATGAGATTTGACTATTAGATTATATGTTTTGTCAGTTTTAGTGCATATTAATGTGAAGTATACCAAGCTAATAGAATACAATAAATAATAATAATAAAGATTGATTCATAATAATAATTCAATTATTATCATTAATAATAATAATAATAATAATAATAATAATAACAATAATAATAATAATAATAATAATAATAATAATAACAATAATAATAATAATAATAATAACAAATGTTGGGTGTTGGGTAAAGTTACTTTTAAATGTAATATATTACAATTAAGCTTAATTATATAAAAAATATATATTAAGCAAAAATAACAACACATACTTTCACATTACTTTCATTAAAAGCGAACTAAGCAACACATTTAGTTACTTTTATTATAGGTAACTTTACCTTTCAAGAGTTCACACTTAGCTGATGATTGATTATAAAGCTTGTTTGGCATGGTGTCCAGGGAGAGAGCCCTGAGCTCTTAAGATCCTCGAGCCCGGGGCTCCCTCCCATTTGCAAGGAGAGAGGGGAGTTTGAGCTCAGGTAGATCTCTGTAGTAGCTAATGAACAGAAAGTGACTGCTCTGAAGAGATAACTACTTACTAGGAGCATGTCTATGGTGCCGATTTGGATTAGTCAATTAACTTAAGTTGCATGTTTTTGGACAGTGGGAGGAAACCAGGGAACCTGGAGCATGGGGAGAAAGTGTAAACTCTGCACAGAAACCTCGCTGGCTTGATAAGGACTCCAACCAGTGACGTTCTTGCTGTGATGCAACAGTGCTAACCACTGGGCCACCGTGTCACCCATTAAGGAAAGGAGAAGGCGAAGGGGTGGAAGGGGGGATTCTTTAAAATGAAGATGGCTGTGATATGTAACTTAGAGGATTTATAGTGGTTTAGGAATCGTCTGATTGGTGAATCATAAATTGAATAATGCGGGACCAGCCGCAAGCAATCATCAGCACGTGATCCTCTCGAAATTAGTTTATAAATAAACTTCACTTACCTGTTGGTGCAAGTGGTGTAGTGGTTAGTGCGTCGACACATGCACTCTGGGTGCCCACGGCAACCTGAGTTCGATTACGCCTCGTGGTCCTATGCCAATCCTTCCCCTCTCTCTGCTACCCATGCTTACCTGTCAATTCTCTCTACTGTCCTATCTAATAAAGGTGAAAACCCCAAAAACATAATTATAAAAAAAGTAACTTTACCCAACACTGATAATAATTAGCAGAAGTATAAATTTGTACTTTAACATATTTTCCAACTTATCACAGTTTGTACAAGGAACTATAGTAAACAGGCAAAGAGAAGATGCCATTTCATTGGTTTTTACAAAGCAGAAATCTCAAATATCAAGCAGAAAATAACCAAAAAGTGTTGCTATTTCTAAACCATTCAAGGACAGAGAAAACCTTTAAAGCAGTAAATGTAGTAGTTGGTACTGTGGAGAATGTAGTCCCATCATTTGACTTAAAAAAGAAAGGTTTTCTGAGAGAGGACTGAAGTCTTGATGTGGTACAAGAGAGGTGAGTCCTCAGTGGATTCAGTGAAAAACGGCTGAAGGTCTCCAGCTGCAGACCTCAATTGCAGGGTGTGGTGTATGATGTGATCAACAGCTAAAATGAGGGCAGAACTGACTGGATGAATGGAGGCCTTGGTCTAGTTTTCATTGAGTCTACAACATTCTGCTTTATACTTTGGCTTATAATTATAGTTACTTAAAGGCAGTTACTCAAGGGCAGATTATGGACAAGGCCGATGGGACCAGGCCTCCATCTGATGGGTCTGCTGTGCAACAAACATAGACAGAGACAAACATAACATACATGTGTGCCACTGATTGATGAGACTATGTTAAATCGATTAATTGAATTTTTAAAAAATCTATTATCCATTGATAACCTCTAGCAAGCCTACTGATTAGAGTTTGTATTAGCTTTAATGTTGAACAGTATAAGCTAAAGGGTTATAAGTTCACCCCCCAAAAATGTAGTCACCCTCAAGACATCCAAACAGTAGGTGACATTTATTGTCTTCATTAGAATATATATCAGAAGTATATATGATTGAACCTGAGCCAAAATTGGGTATTTTGGAGACACCTCAGAAATAGGAGACAAATATACATCACAGGCAGTATCTTTGTGTATGGTATTAGCAAGGAAATAAAGGAAATAATTCTACAAAATTGGAAGTCAGATTACATGCTTTTTGAAACCTGGTTTAGGAGTTTAAGCTATGTGCTGCCCATGGAAGAATTGAGAGATGGGTTGGAAAACGAACAAAAGTATGGAATCCAATTAGGTTTAATATTATTGATGCTGACTTGTAACTCTCCAAAGGCTGGACTGATTTGGTGTACGTTGGGTTGTGGAGCCTACACACTTCTCTGTATTTTTTTGTATTTTTAATATTATTATTTACTATATTCATTCAATAATTTCTTTCGTTTACTTTCTAGATGATATTGTATTATGTTGTGCCCGACATTTTGTGTATCGTGAAATGGCCTTTATATTTTTCTGTTCCAGTTGATGTTAGTGTCTATTTTCTTATGCTAAAAACAATAAAAAATATATAATTAAAATTATAATATATATATATATATATATATATATATATATATA
>CAIGQQ010038854.1:1775693-1795149 GCA_903798035.1 Danio albolineatus | reverse complement strand
AAATAAAAATAAAAAATGAATAATGTGGAGGAAGGTGTTATTAGGTTTGTCAATCAAAACATTAATACATAAAAAAAAAAAAGATGAAAATAATAAAATAAAATAGAAAATGAAAAAAAATATTATAAAATTATAATATATATATATATATATATATATATATATATATATAATCCACCTGTGGCTTCCACAATGATCTCTTATGAAGAGAAACCAATTGGTCTGAGGAAGAAACTAAGAAACTATTTACATTACAACAAATTATCCACATGCACGAGTCTTTTAGCTGTAAACCGACCATTTATGAAATCACCATTACGGTTTCAGCTAAAAATATTCACTACTCTTCTATTGAAACAAAATGTTTTACTTATCTTAGATTGCCTGAGGGTTGGTAAACTAAAGTAAAATTTTCATTTTTGGGTGAACTGTCTCTTTAACAAATTGTTGTCTCCTTTGAAATATATAATATGATGCTTCCATTTTTCAAATGTTGTGTTTTTTGTTTACTTGTTTATTTTTAAGTTGAATACTGTATCTAACAACTAAGAAGCTTAAATTAGCAAGGTTTAAACAGAATACCATCAAATAGCTTTGTAATTCTTTGTCATTACTATGTAATCATAACAGCTATTTATTTGAATTTTGTATTTAAAATAAGTTCCAATTAGCTGTGAGGCACCATAGAGTCTCTACAAAAAAGTCTCTACCACTAGTCTCTATGAACAAAATAGATGTATAATAATATAATATGTCTGTGATATCCACCAGGTAAAATAATTCAAAATACTTGACTGCTTCAGAGCTGTTTGAGGAGATATCTAGTGGTCCATGCAGCAATCACTAAGAGCATGTTTAATTTGGCATCTCAAAGTGTTCTTGTGATTTTGCTTTTATTAATTTTTTTAATAAGAGGTATGATGTGTTGGGCCAGACTGTAGCATCGCAGCTATAGCGTTGCCTATAAGGTAGGCCTATTATGGTTAGCATGGTAAGCTATGAAGACAGCTGTACTGAGGATACCTTAAAACAATCAGCATACTTCAAGAATTTATTCCACCATTCTAGCAATAAGTTTAAAGACAGGGCATTGTAAAATTCAAAAAATGTCAAAACGAGCCCTTGTGAATAAACTGTAGTCGTTAGACTGACCTCTGCTGGAAAACTGAATGTATACATTGTGTGCAGTGCTTTTCTGATGTTCATTTCATTTTCCCTTGGCTCAGTCTCTTTATTTTATTATATTTTATTTTATTTTATTATTATTTATTATTATTTTATTTATTTTATTTTAATTTGAAACAAACATACACAATAACTTGACTACTTCTAGGAAATAATGTAAATTTAATCAAGTTAACAAATAGAACATGTTGTCTTTTAATTTTTTGTTTAATTTAAAGCATATTTATCTGATCTAACTATTATAATGTAATATTTGTGTATAATACACTATATTGACTAGTGTTTTTTTTAACAGAAGATGCAAAAGGCTGTAAAGATGGAGATCTTAGGTATTCAGAAAATGAGATCTGGAAGCCAGAGCCCTGCAGACTGTGTGTATGCGACAAAGGAACCGTGATCTGTGAGGAGATCCGATGTGAAGAGCTGAAGGGATGTGAACAATTCTCGATACCAGAGGGAGAGTGCTGTCCAGTGTGCCAAACCTTCGCCAGTGCGCATGGCAGGATCGGTGAGTCATGCACTCAAAGACCGACAGAGGGCAGACGCCAATCACATTTAAAACACAATTACAATGGGTTTGGTTGAGGAAAGACGATTTTTTATCCCGTACCACTTTACAATAAGGCCTCATTAGATAACTCAGCTTCACGTTAACTAAATGCAACCAACAAATAACTAATCATTTGTTAATGTTTGTTAATATTTTTGGAAACATAAGGCGAATTTAGGTCTAACATGTGGAATAAGCTACTGTAACGGTAGGTCCCTTGAATAATGTTAAAAGATAAACCTCGATTTTGTTATGTATTATAGTGGATGTTGTAAATACCATTTAATAAATGTTTTTAGATGAAAATGTTACTGAATGTGGGCGACATGGTGGTTTAGTGGTTAGCACTGTCACCTCACAGCAAGAAGGTCACTGGCTTGAGTCCCGGCTGGGCCAGTTGGCATTTCTGTGTGAAGTTTGCACGTTCTCCCCGGTTTCCTCCGGGTGCTCCGGTTTCCCCCACAGTCCAAAGACATGTGGTATAGGTGAATTGAATAAACTATGTGTGCCATAGTCCATGTGTGTGAATGAGTGTGTATGGATGTTTCCCAGTACTGGGCTGCAGCTGGAAGGGCATCTGCTGTGTAAAACTTGCTGAATAAGTTGGCGGTTCGCTCCGCTGTGGTGAGCCCTGATAAATAAAGAGACTAAGCTGAAGGAAAATTAATGAATGAATGTTCTTGAATGTATTAAGATGCAATAGTAGATGTATTCGTCATAGTGGGCTGATGATAACTAATGTAGTAAACAAATGCAATATTAAATAGTCAGGTTATTTTTTTTGTCATTATAAATTTTTATTAAGATTTAGCCTTTGAATTCATTTGTGTTATTTCTTTACTTATTTTTCAGAAACATTGGCTTTTAAGGTATGTAAATGCTCTTAAAACGTATAACATTTGTTATTTATATTATGTGTTTATCAGAAATGAAATGTAAAGATTGATTTGTCCTGTATGCTTTTTTAGGGGCAAAAAGGTGAACCCGGTGACATTCCTTATGTGAGTTTGTCTTATTTACAGTATTTATGAAACAACAAATTTATATGACTGTTATTGTATATACAAATTAATACTATTTATTATCAAGATTTTTTTATCATTATTATTATTCCTTTTTTTAGATTGTGGGAATACCAGGACGACCAGGACCAATGGTGAAAGAATGCACACACACACACGCACACGCACACACGCACACGCACACACACACACACACTCTCTTTTATTTGTATTTTTTCAGAATCTCATTCTTTGAAACGTCAATCAAAGTGATGTCCATTATATTGTGTCACATCAAACAGGGTCCCCAAGGAACAGACGGCCGGCCAGGATATCCAGGAAGCAAAGGCAGACGAGTATGTGACAAATGCCAGGATTACATTGCTGTATAATTTAGATTCTTTTATGTGGCTGTATTTCAAAGTCATGTACAAATAGTGTATTTCCATCTGTTTTATTGCTTGGAACTTAGAGCAAATAAATTATAGCAATAAATCATAATAATAATAATAAAGCTAAGTAGCTAAAGGGTTACATGCAATATTTGTTTTTGTCAAGGGTGTTTCAGGTCCTCCAGGTTTTGATGGGGAGCCAGGTGTGCCAGGCATGCCAGGTGAGCCTGGTCCTATAGGAACGACACTGCCTGGGGTGAGTAATATTGTCTGTCCAGGTATCATCAGTGATGAGAATAGTAAAATGTGCTTTTTCTGATCTGATTCAGTTAATGTAATGAATATTATTACCAATCGATGTAAAATGTCTGAATGTTTGAATGTGTGCTTCAACAAGCAATAAAAATGTAAATGTGTCTGAAGCTTCTTACATTTTGCGTGACAATTTAACCCCCCCCCCCCCCCACACACACACAAAATCCAAGATTGATCCTGTTGTGTTATTGATGAAGCTTTTTTTTACTATTGATGAAGACCTCTGACTCGAACATTACTGTTCAAAGGGAGCCTATTATGCCCCTTTTTAAATGATGTAAAATGAATCTCTGATGTTCCTAGAGGCCGTATGTGAAGTTTCTACTCAAAATACCTCACAAATAATGTTTTTTAACTCTCTGAAACTGCCCCTTTTAGGCTTTGGTCATAACTGTGTCATTTTGGTGACTTTCGCTTTAAATTTAAATGATGTGTCCAAAACTTGGCAGAGCTACACATTCCTATGTGCCATCATAGTGACAGATTCAAAAACAAGACTGACATTCTATGCCAATCAGAGAGAGATTGTCACCAATGGGCGTGGCTTCAACACTATGATGACAAATACAAAGGGAGAATGTCAGCCAGAGTGTTTCTGCAGGCTTGATTTCTTGATAAATTAATACATTTTAACCATTAGAAGCTGGTTATATTCACAGACTGTTGCCACACAACTGTGTTTAAACACTTATGAAAGGGATTTTTGCATAACAGATCCACTTTAATGTACTGTGACATTACAGAACAATCGAACGGTATTCTTCTGAAGCTGATTTCTTTTCACAACGTTATAATATATTTAAAGCTGCATGAATCTAATATTGTGATATATAGCCGAGTGTAGTGACAATACAAATGTAACCAGAGAAGAGATGATGATGCAGTTGCAGGGGAAGTTAATATTTTTGATTCAAGATTGTACAAGAGCACATGCATCTCGTTCATTCCTTTTTCCTTCGGCTTAGTCACTTTATTCGTTAGTGGTCGCCACAGCGGAATAAACCCCCAACTTATCGAGAAGGGCATAAACGGAGGTCGGAGCCAGCTCCAAGTGGGTGGGACTTGAGCTCCAAGTGGGTGGGACTTGAGCTCCAAGTGGGTGGGCCTTCGAGCTCCAAGTGGGCTGTAAAACCTGGAATTTTTATTTATTTAATTTGTTGTGCATGACATGGAGTGCAATATTGTGTTTTATTAATGTCTACACCTAAACCCATCCCTAAACACAACCTCACAGTAACCTGTTGTGTTTTATTAACGTCTACACCTAAACCCAACCCTAAACACAACCTCACAGTAACCTGATGTGTTTTATGAATATCCGCTCCACCTACACCACCTAAACCCAACCTACTTGCGGTTTAAGTCCCTCCCACTTGGAGGTCACCCAACCTACTTGCAGTGTAATCCCTCCCACTTGGAGGTCTCCGGGCTGCAGCGATACATACTTGAACTTATCCAGCATATGTTTTACACAGCAGTTGCCCTTCCAGCTGCAACCAAGTACTGGGAAACATCCTTACACACTCATTCACTAAGGCCAATTTTATTCGTTCATTTTCTTGTCGGCTTAGTCCCTTTATTAATCCGGGGTCGCCACAGCGGAATGATCCACCAACTTATCCAGCATTTGTTTTACGCAGCGGATGCCCTTCCAGCCGCAACCCATCTCTGGGAAACATCCATACATTCTCATTCACACACATACACTATACGGACAATTTAGCTTACCCAATTCACCTGTACCGCATATCTTTGGACTGTGGGGGAAACCGGAGCACCCGGAGGAAACCCACGCAACCACAGGGAGAACATGCAAACTCCACACAGAAATGCCAACTGACCCAGCCGACCTTCTTGCTGTGAGGCGAACGTGCTACTCACTACGCCACCGTGGCGCCTACGGCTAATTTAGTTTTTTCAATTCACCTAAACCACATGTCCTTGTATTGGCCCTTGCTCAGACTGATTGTGAGGGACTGACTGAGCCACGGGGTTACAATGCTGGGTTGTTTAAACTAATTTAGCTTAAAAAAGTGGACAAACCCAAAGATTCTATTAAGAATATTATCAAAAAACAACCCAATGTTTGGGTTTGTTCATATATTACTCATAGTTTCATAGAAATAATCCAACATGGTTAAGTTTTGTTATGTGAGAGGTTTAAAATGTGAGAAAAGTCTCTTTAGATCAGGGATGTCCAAACTCTGTCCTGGAGGGCCGGTGTCCTGCACAGTTTAGCTCCATCTTCCTTTAACACACCTGCCTGGAAGTTTCTAGTACACCTAGAAAGAGCTTGATTAGGTGGTTCAGGTGTGTTTAATTGGGGTTGGAACTAAAATATGCAGGACAACGGCCCTACAGGACTGAGCTTGGACACCCCTGCTTTAGATTAAAAGATCTCATTGGGCTTTTTAATTTAATATAAATTCCAGGTTTCTCCAGAATGCATCTGCAAAGTAACAGCTCAGAAACCTCACTGACTGTTTATTATACGGTTTAATATAACATTTTGAGTAGAAGAAATAAAAGAAACATGCTTTTTTTTGTGTCTCTCTAAATCAATTTTAGATGGCATATTCTGAAATTAATATTCTAAAACTGCCGTTAACTAACCATTGCATAAAACACAAATAACATGAAAAGCTTTGGAATTCTGTCTGGAAGAACTGTCCACAAAAGGTCTAAACAACCTAAGACACCAGCACAAAATCCCACTTTATCTTAATTACATAATCTTCGAGAGTGACACGGTGGCTTGGTGGTTAGCACTGTCAACTCACAGCAAGAAGGTCGCTGGTTCAAGTCCCGGCTGGATTAGTTGGCATTTCTGTGTGGAGTCTGCATATTCTCCCCGTGTTGGGGTGGGTTTCCTCTGGATGTTCCGGTTTCCCCCAGAGTCCAAAGATATGCGCTATAGGTGAATTGAATAAACTTAATTGGCCGTAGTAAATGTGTGTGAATAAGTGTGTATGGATGTTTCCCAGTACTGGATTGCAGCTGGAAGGTCATCCGCTGTGTAAAACATATACTGGGTGAGTTGGCGGTTCATTCTGCTGTGGCGACCCTGATGATTAAATCTTTGAAACCAAATGTTTGTTTTAAAATCAATGCAGACTAATATGTAGTATTTTTTATTCAGGTCTTGATTTTTTTTAAATTAGACTTAAAATTATGCATGACTTACAGGCTTAATATTTAAATATTCAAGATACTGGCCCTCTAGAAAAAAGCCAGGAAGTCGAAAGTGTAACCAGCATAATATGAGCCCTTTCAACCTGCGTGTGCAAAGATACTTATTTTCAATTCAAATTGAGCTCAATCTTTTATTTTTACAGAGTCAGTTTGCATCTCAGATGGCCTCTGGATTCCACGATGGAAAGCATGGATTGGCAGGCATGGTCACTGGAGCACCGGTAATGATTCTTACAGATTTAGTAATGACCATTCTGTAAATATTTAGCTTTACTGTCAAATAGTACCACAAAACAGAGACCAAATGCTTTTTTTATATTCAGGGTGAATCAGGATCAAGAGGTCTTCCAGGCCCAGCAGGTCCACCAGTAAGTTCTCTCAAACTTGATGTTATGCACATGTCATTAGATGTGTTTTTCCCCCAATTGAAAGCTGTTTTTCTCTGTGCCACACAGGGGCCAACAGGAGCACAAGGTGCGCCAGGAGATGCGGGTGATCCTGGACCCATGGTAAGATCAGTAAAATACACCTGTTAGTTTATAATATTGGCCGGCACAGTGGCTCAATGGTTAGCACTGTGGCCTCACAGTAAGAAGGTCTCTGGTTCGAGTCCCGGCTGGGCCAGTTGGTATTTCTGTGTGGAGTTTGCATGTTCTCTCTGTGTTCACGTTGTTTCCCCCACATTCCAAAGACATGCACTTTAGGTTAATTGGATGAACTAAATTGGCCGTAGTGTGAGTGAATGTGATAGTGTATGGGTTTTTCCCAGTACTGGGTTGCAGGTGGAAGGGCATCCACTGTGTAAAACATATGCCGGAATAGTTGGCAGTTCATTCTGTTGTGGCGACTCCTGATAAATAAGGGACTAAGTCAAAGGAAAATGAATGAATGGGCTTATTATTTGTTAAAGGAACTATTCATAGTCATACTGTTCAAGAAACACAGCAGTAAAGCCTTTTTTCACTTCAGGGTTCTTTTGGTCCAAGAGGTCCAGACGGTTCTCCAGGAAAAGCTGGTTCAGATGTGAGTTGACCAATAAATTGCCAAGAATTTTACTCTTTCATTGTTCAAATGGGTAAAACTAGAAGGATAGTAGCTATATATCAAAATGTAAAATTAAAACTACTTAGTATTTGGAGGTACGACCCCTACATCTTAATACTGTATATCATGAAATGTTTTTTTGTCATCAAATATGACTCAAAAATGTATCTCGTGTTTGCTAAAATAAATTATATACCAACATTTAACCCCAAATTTCAGTGTAATAACATAGGATTACAGTAATTCTGCATGCGTTGCATATTATTATGGTTAGAGATTTGGTGAAACTCTTAGTTTGAACTACATTTTAGCATTTAAAGTCCCCCTGAAATCTTGGGTTTGCTAAAATTAATTATAAACCAGCCTTTTAAATAAATCTGTTTTATACCTTTATTTATTATCATTTTTTAATCCATTTTCATGTTGACCGTTTTCAAAGTTTGAACATACCCTACAGAAGTAAGTTTTTTTCCCTCTGTTTTTGAAAACAGGGTGAACCTGGACCCCCCGGAAATGCTGGAGAAAAAGGATACTCTGGCTCTCCAGTAAGACATTGCTGTTCTCAGTTTTGTTAATAGTGTGGACATTTGATAATTTTTTTTTATTTGGGTGGTCATATTATATTATATTATATTATGTTATATTATATTATATTATATTATATTATATTATATTATATTATATTATATTATATTATATTATATTATACATGTAAATGTAGTAAAACCATGGTAAAAAAATCACAATATTAAATTGCTGAGCAGCTAAAATATTTTTTTAAGCTAGGAAATATTTAAGTTATGACTGTTTAATTAATAAGTTATGACTGTTTTATAAAATATCAACTCATGCCCGACAGCCAAAATTGAATGATTTTGGATCAACTGAGTATTAATGCATATTTTTCCAATGATGATTTGTTTCATAGGGCTCCAGAGGATTTCCAGGGTTACCTGGTCAGCCTGGGTTAAAAGGTTCGAAGGTGGGTTAGATTAGGACCACTGTTTGCTCTTTACTCTGATTAGTAATTGCTTTTTATCATTTGCAAACATTTATTATTACAAAATGGTCATATATTTAAGTGTTTTTTTTTTAGCTTTTAGTATTTTAATTTTTTTAGTACTTCATTGGCCATGCACAGCATAAAACCAACAATTCTCTTTTGCATTTTAGGGTCAACTAGGTCTGCAGGGAGCGAAAGGAGAGTCAGGTGCTGTGGGGTCAAAGGTCAGAGGTCACATATTAAGCCAACAAATTCATCTGAACGTTTTTACATTTGTGTGGTTGGATAGTCTCAGAAGTTGACTTTTTCTTTTCATTATCAAAAGGGAGAATCAGGATCTCCTGGTACCATGGGACTTGTTGGACCACCGGTATGGAGCAACTCTGATTGTGATGTTTAATTGTAATGGCACTACTGGATTTTTAATGTGAACTTTGTACTTTGAAGGGTCCGATTGGTATGACTGGCGAGAGAGGACGCATTGGTCCCACAGGGCCTGTGGTATGGGTTTATTTTTGCTAGAAATTGTTTACTTTCATTTACTTTTAATAAGGAAACCTAAAAATATTGCTTTTTTTTTAAAGGGAAAACGTGGTCTTTCCGGAAATGTGGGAAAACCTGGTCCATTGGTATGTACTAGGAATATTTAAATATTATTTACTTGGACAAGATGCCATATTCTGGTATCTGCATCAAATTAAATGAGCAAAAAGTGATTTTCTATACACTGAAAGCATAATAAATGGAATTAATATGTCGTATCCACTATATTCATTGAATTAAACTGTGTCTAATATATTATAACTGTAACTCTGTGTATTGCATTAGTATTTTTCTGTTTAGATTATTCATGTTGTCTCCCAAATGATTAAGTGTAATGCGATATGAATGAAACTTTATGTAACTTCACACATATTATTTACAGGGCCCAATGGGAATTTCAGGAGGATCAGGATTTCCTGGTAGCCCAGGGATGAAGGTACATTGGATTCATGTTTTATATTTAGACCAGTTTACCTGCTGCGCCTTCAAAATGTGCATTATTGTAATTAACTAATGTCAGGAATCTCAGAAATCAAGCAAACTGTTTTTAAATAAATTACAGGGTCAGGCAGGAGCCACAGGTCCACGAGGTCCAAGTGGATTGCAAGGCCCAAGGGGAGAATCAGGCCGGCTAGGATCACCAGGAAAACAGGGCACTCAGGTACAATCTCATTTGTTCTGCATTTTACTTTCTAATAATTTGTATATTAATCAAAGTTCATAATGTTGGTCTTATTTCTAGGGACCATCAGGACCAGATGGTACTCCTGGAGTTAAAGGACCAGCGGTAAGTTTCCAAAACACATTAAATTGTGCACTTATTATTATTAAGTAAGGGATAATGTACACATAGGTAGTTATTATCACTACTCGCCACAAAAACAATCAGACATAAAACATTGATCTGAGCTGGAATAATTTATTAATGCTTTTAATAAACGTAAAACTGACAGAAACAGAAATGGTTGAATGATGCCTACACTAACCTATACTATTCAGCCAATCAGTCAAGAACAAAATATAAAAAACATTCAAAATATAAGTGTTTAAATATGGATATGAATGTAATCATTTATCATCAAGATGATTCAAAGAACCCAGATGAGCCTGTGTTATTAGTGTCGGCAGTTGTTATCTGGGAAAACCAAACCTTGGAATGTCGTGATTGACCAATAAGTATTCCAGAGAGCTGTGTAATAACACTGGATAACATTGCTTATGCATCCATTGCATATTCTTATGGTTAGGATTGAAGAAACTCTTAATTCAAACTATTACATTTCAGCACTTTCAGTCCCCCTGAAATCATAATTAATGTTTATTTGGGGTGTTAGTTTCGGCACACTAGTCTTAAGTTGATCTATAAGCTAGTCAGCTCCCAAATAGCGACAATATATTCAGAAAGTTAATATATTAAAACTTTTTTTTCTCTCACTTCTGCCAATATGTCCATTTATCCACTTCTGTGGATAATGGTTTTTATGACATCAGCTCACACTTCACACCAATCAAATGATCTTTAGTATCTGAATTGTTCTACAAGACACAAAACGCTGAAATTAAACACTTATTCAGCTACAATGGAGTGTTTATATTGAGGGTTCCCGCAAACACTTGCATATGTTAGGAATAGAAAATAATAAGCAGTGCTGATCTGAACTCCTCAACATTCATTTGTTGTAACAGTGAGGGGAGGAACCCCAATAGCAAGATTGCCAGAAATGCTTTGACAGCATCATGGTTTGCTGTCATGAGCTACAGTAGATGCACTATAGCTAATGACTCTGACTAGCAGAGCTGTGATAGTAATACTATTGGCTTTTGTAAAAATGGGGGTGGCGCTACTTGAAATTTTTTACCTGTCTTCTTGTTTCATCACATTCACCACAAATTACACCACACATAGAATAAAGCTGCCCTTATCAAGACATTTCAGTGGACCTTTGAAACATGCTGTGCTGTTTCATAGGGGATTCCAGGTGTGCAGGGCCCTGTTGGACTGATCGGACAGCCTGGTCCACCAGGACCTCAAGGATCGACTGGACTTACAGGAGCCAAGGGCCAGTTGGTAACACAATGCATAATGTGACATAATAATCATAGCAGGAATCACTTTTATTCTACTTAAGGTGGAGCATGGGATGATATATGTTGATCATTTTGCGCAAAATGGGCTGATTTATAAATTTCATGTGCCTTATAGGGTGACTTAGGTTCCCCTGGGTTTAAAGGAGAACCAGGAGCTAAAGGAGAGCTGGTAAGTATTTGTAACTACAAACATAAACAAATAAATGTTTTATTCATAATACTTTTATGATGGCTACTTCGTACTGAATAAGCCTAAATGGAAAAAAAAATATTCTGGTAAAAGTACTGAAAATATTCCTCAGAGATTTTGGTCCATAGTGACATGATAGCATCACGCAGTTGTTGCAGTTTTGTCGGCTGCACATCCATGATGCGAATCTCCCGTTCCACCACATCCCAAAGGTGCTCTATTGGACTGAGATCTGGTGACTGAGGAGGCCATTTGAGTACAGTTCCTGATTCATATAAGCTGGTTTAGAATATAAGTAGCAGTATGTTTCAGATTTGAAAAAATACATGACCTACTTTACAGAATAAAGATTAATTAATGCAAGCAGAATAAAAAGATATGGGAAGCAATTGATTAATTGCTTTTATCGCTGAATGTCATCAGAACGTTTTGTGCGGTGCTAAAATATATATATATATTGCAGGGCCCACCTGGAGTTCAAGGAGAAATGGGACCAACAGGAGAAGAAGGAAAACGTGGCCCAAGAGGAGACGGAGGGGCAGTTGGAGCCCCCGGTCCAAATGGAGAAAGAGTAAGTGCTATTCTGTTATTATCAACTGCTAATATGCAAGTCTATATAACCAAACTGATTAATTCAGTTTGTCCATTACAATAATATTTAATGTTTTTATTTTTTAAGGGAGCTCCAGGTAACCGTGGCTTTCCAGGAGCTGATGGTTTGCCAGGTCCAAAGGTTAGAAACATATTAAATAGTTAGCGATCAACTCATAAGGTTTTAAATGTTAATGTAACAATGTCACCAGGACAAAATATTAATAAATAATCCAAATGTTATATTTTCTCTTTAATGTCTTCAGGGTGCACAGGGTGAACGTGGGCTGCCAGGCTCATCAGGGCCTAAAGGTACAAGTGGAGACCCTGGACGACCTGGAGAAACAGGAATTCCTGGAGCAAGGGTTTGTAAAAACATACTTTCTATACTTGCATATAGGGTTAATTTACATTATTCACACTTATTTCAATTTACAGATTCACATTATTTCAATTTACTGTAATCTTCTATGTGAAGCTGCTTTGACACAATCTACATTGTAAAAGCGCTATAGAAATTAAGGTGAATTGAATTGAATTTGGCAAATAATTGTATCCAAAGTAAGTTAAATCACCAGAAGAGCAACAATATAGTAGAGGTTTGATTGAACAGATATGTTTGTAATGTATAGGTAAAAGACGAAAAAGTTCATTTAATTTATTCAACAGTATTCTTTATTAACAGATTTAAGTAATTAACAGCAAAAGCTAAAATGTAAACATATTAAGCATTTTATTCTACACTTTCAATACACCATGCTATGTTTGTTTAGCTTTTCATTTTGCTTCTGACATGCTAGGGCAACACATTTATAACACATTTATTGGTGGCCCAGTGGTTAGCACTGTTGCCTCACAGCAAGAAAGTCACTGGTTTGAGTCCTGGCTGAGCCACTTGGCATTTCTGTATGGAGTTTGAATGTTCTTCATATGATCACGTTGGTTTCCTCCGGGTGCTACTGTTTCTTCCACAATCCAAAGATATGTGGTATAGGTAATTTGGATTAACTAAATTGAAAATGGAAAATGAGTGAATGAATACATTCATTTATTTAGCAGATTTAAATGAGGTTAAAAGAAGCCCTTCAAATCAAATGATATGTATATACGCCATGGCGAGTCTAAGTTAGCTTTTTTTAATGATTAGGAAAGTGTCTGGTGCATATGGAGAGGAAAGTGTATGTCTCTCATAGGTCTTATTGTCAAGTCCAATCGTCTGTGTGAAGCACACTCAGAATTGCACAATGTTTTTCCAGAAACATGGATTGTTTATAAGAAAGTGTCCAGTGTCCAGTGTCCAGTGCTATTGCTGGAGATGTTATTTTAACAAAATTGGATGATTTGTGTTTATGAATCGCTCAGTCTTGTTTGTTTTATTTCCAAATGGTCCAAAATGCTGCGGCCAGACTTTTAACAGGTACTAAAAAGAGAGAAAGTAATATTTTAATTGGTTTGTATTGGCTTTCTATTGAGCTTAGAATTCAGTGTAAGGTACTGCTGTTGGTCTGTAAATCTATGGCAGGTTCAACATAGCCCTATATACATTTCTGGAAATCCTGAATTATGCAGGTACGTATGGCCGCATTTAATCTTTAAAATGAACGCTACAGGGCAGTATGACACCGTTACTTTTCGCAATTATCAGCTGACCAGTTACCTCCGTATGGACAGCTTTCCCTCTGTTACCACCTTCTAGTTAGCTTGCCATGAACGTTGGCGTCAATCGATGCATTTAAAAACACTATTGGTTGGGTTTAGGGAAAGAGGAGGGTGGGTTAGTCAATCGGTCAGTCAACATCGACATCTGGTGGATTTACACGAGAACAGCAGGAGCAAAGGGCACTCCCGAGAGAAATTTGAGATCTCAAAAAGCGTACACAGCGGCCTCTGGTGGCCTTGGAGCTCTCCAGAAATGTATACAGATGTACGTTTTCGGAATGAGCCTTGGTAGGTCAAGTTTGCTATAATCTTATTCAATGTCCTCTTATATCATGTGACTGGGCATTTAAAGTCGTTCTTTATTGTACCTTAACGTGTTTAAAACTTGTGGCAGCGTCTAAGCTGAGGAACAGTTTGCCAATGTATATAAGATTCAACAATACTTATGGTGTAATTTCATTGTTTTAAATGTGTGATCTGTTTATATGGTTATGTGTATTTCTTTAACTAAACTAATCAATAAAACTAAACTTTATTTTATGTTTCTTCAGGGGTTGACTGGTGCTTTGGGAATGCAAGGTGCAGAGGGGAAGATAGGGCCACAGGTAATGTCTGCACTGCGCTGATGTGATTTTGCATCTAGTCAAACAATACACAAACAAATAGATGGGAAGGCTGTTCAACTTAGAGATAAAATTTTTTGACACTACATACACACTATGACACAATATTTTGTTATCTGGATTGGTCTGCTGTTATGATTGAACAACTCAAAATTGCATATATTATGTATTAAAACTGACACTTTTGCAAGTGCCACCTCAGTTCCTAATGGAGTGTGGTGTCATTTTTCCATAGGGAGCACCAGGAGATGATGGGAATCCAGGTCAAGCTGGGTCTACGGGAACCAGAGGTGCAGCAGGATCCATGGGTTTGCCCGGACCTAAAGGCTTCAGTGTAATTCTCTAAAACAATTATATATTTTAAAAAGCCATAAGGAGAAATTGTAAATATTATTGACATGAGATGTATTCACTAGCAAGGACCAAGCCATACTTACATACAATCTTTATTCTATGGATCTAAGGATACAAAGGGGTAGAGGATGATAATGGACGAGATGGTAGGTTGATTTGGGCATCTCAGAGAACTCAGAATGGGGATACTTCCTCTGAAATATTTGGTAGAGTGATTAGGACCCTCCAATTCATTCTAGGAGAGTAGAGAGGGATATAAGGATTGTTAATGTAAAACAAAATGAAATAGAGAGAGGAAGAGTGGGTTCAAGAGAATGAGATAACAGTGCTAAAAGGCTGATCTGCCCTAAATAAGTTTAGGGAGAAGGTGATTGGATGAGATGGTGAGGGAGTGAGGTGTGGACCAGCTCCTGAACTTCTGTTAACAATAAATTAATCCGGGCTCAGACTATAGGATTTAGGAGTTTATTCCCTCAATTCTTAAACATGTGCATACTACAAGATATGATAAACGTGGCACGGCACACACTACAAGATATGATTAAGATTAACATTTCCAATGTAGCACATCATCTAATTGCAGTATAAACTGCCACTACATGCAAAACACTCTCATGAACTCAAAACAGGTTCCCGTTTACGTAGCTGTTAGTGGCAGATATAAAATTAAATAATGCAAAGTAAGCTGCATATTATTTATAGTCTGTTAATTTTTCTCTGTTCATTTCTCTCTCACACACATGCAGAACGAACAGCCTGCAAAATGAAAAAATGCTGCATGCTGAAAAGAGCGCATTATTTCCAAACGAATGTCTAATAATAATAATAATAATAATAATAATAATAATAATAATAACAATATATAAAACATATGAATAATCTGTATAAGTTGGCTGTTCATTCCGCTGTGGCAACCGCTGATTAATAAAGGGACTAAACCGAACAGAAAATGATAGTAACATAAAAAAAGCTATTAATATCTCCATAATACCAGGATGCGCTGTGATTTGACTGGTTATAGTTTAAAAGCTAAATTGCTGTTGCATGGCATAGCCTAGTGTGGAAAAAACCATAAATCACAATGCAACGAAACCCTGGTCTACATCTCTCTCTGAAAAAAAAAAATCCTCTTATAGCCTATGCTTATCTACTATTTTCGGTTTACGTGACTCAATGTTCATTCAGTTTACACTGTATGTCCATTTAAATATCTCCATTTTGTTGCGATGGCTGTGCTGTAGTTGACTGGCAATAGCTAGTTTACTATATGTAGAGTAGATTACTATATGTTTAAAAGCGAATTTGTTACCTTTTACACATAAACGGTGTAGTCAAATATAATTAATGCAACTGAATGCAAGTAACCGTGGTCTGTAGTTATTTCTCTATGTAAAAAATTATCTAATATCCTACTCTTTCTCGGTTACGGGACTATATAGGCTAGATGTAAGCCTAATAATTTTTATATCAAACAAATTCTATCCCCATCACAGAAAAAAGTATATAAAAACACAGTTTAAAATGTTTAATTATTTTGGTACAAAACTGGCAACCTTTAGTACCCGCTACACGTGGCATAAATATCAGCACAAGAATAATGTTAAATCTAGCTAATAAAAAAAGGATAATTCAAGATTATTGAGAAAAAATGACATAACCAATATTTATTTATTAAAACCAACGTGATTCTACCTAGTTCTTGGCTTTGGTGCTGTGGAATAGGTTGGAACAGTGATTAGCCCCATTTAAAATCCTGAATATCAAACAGGTTTGATATGATCGGGGAGGCTCTGATTTGTGCTCTAGAAGATTTCAAGGTGCTAGATTGAAGAATTAGAACAGATTGAAGGTCTCGAGAGGATTTCATCTCTGATTTTTGGAAGGTTAAAAATTGGGCTAAAACTCCTGTAGTCTGAGCCCGGTTTTTAAATTTTATAACACTAAGGTGATGTCTAGGTAAACAACAAAATACATCATTCATATTTTAAAGAATAGTTTTAATAATTCAGATTTTGGTAAAACTTTATTTTGATGGTCCTTATTGCGCATTCAACTACATGCCAATTTCTTCTCCTTAGAATATTAGTAGACTGTCTGCTTTATATCAGCTAATACTGCTCCTTCAACAGACATTTAACTGACTATAAGAAACATTTGAAGTACAACTTACACTAACCCCAACCCCAACCTAACAGTCACTTAACATCTAATGAGTATTAGTTGTCCTGTACAGATGCAATGTAACCTAAAGTCAACAAAATGCATTAAAGGGACCATCAAAATAAAGTGATATCCAGATTTTTTTTTTAGTTTGATGGACGTTGAAATGTTCATTTTGCCATATTTACAGTAATTTAGGCTTTCCATCCAGATATTTTAAGCTGAAAAATACTTTTGTAATTCATTTAGTGTTTGCTTCATGTGCCTTTGGTGGTCCTTGCAAAGTCACTGTCCTCAATTCTGTGATTATTCATAATTATAGAGCATTATTACATTTCTATTACCCCAAAATATGAAGTATGGTTATGATGGAAATGACACATCTCTACCAGTGACAGTTTGAAGATCAGAAATGTAATTTCTTGTAAGACTTTTTCATTTATGGCTGAAATTATTAGCTGTCACTACCAATTTTCAAGAAAAAAGTACATACATATATATTTTTTATTAAAGAAAACTTAATGGGTTACTGCAGCTGGTCCATGTTTAATCATCTTTTACTCCACAATTGAAAAATGCAATTTCCATCACATATAATTACCATCACTCAGTGTCAAAACTCCATGCTTTTAGAAATTACATTGAATGAAGGTCATTGATCAGATCTTCACTCCAGTATGTAATAAACGTTTTAATGAAGCAATATTTGAAGATGTGCTTTTAAAGACCCATTAAAGTTGTAGCTGACATGTCATAATATAGCATGTTTATTAAAAAGAACACATAGCGTGAAGAGACTGGCAAAGTCAACGAATGACTTTAATCAACATGTATAATGAATGACTTTTCCTATTTGATTGATTTGTGATTACACTTTACAAAAGGATTTTCTCTGACTGTTCAGGGTGATCCAGGGAAAGCAGGAGAGACGGGATCCCCAGGTGGTCCAGGACAAAGGGTGAGTGCTGGCTTACAGATGTAGTGCAACATTTCCATGCCAACCTTAAAACATAATGTATTGTTTCACGACAGGCTATTATAAATGTCATGCTCTTATTGTAGAAAGGTTTCTGTTGTAGTATTTCAGATGGCCTGTCTGTGCTGGTATTGTACAGCACAGTGATTTAAAAGTCAAGTCGATCATGATGATTTTTTATGATGGTTATATTTCCTGCAGGGACCTAATGGAAAAGATGGTGAAGAAGGACCGGCAGGAACTACAGGACCTCCTGTGAGTCTTCTAGTTAATAATTTATGACACATTTGTCGCTATTTTGATTTGTTGTCCTCTTAGCTATTTCATGTATATATATGTATATCACAATATAGTACTGTATTTCATACTGTTCTAAAAGTGATTAAGAAGATCTAACTGTACAGCATATGCTTTGGTTTTATTTCTTTTCAGGGTGTAGCAGGAAAGAGAGGAGAACAAGGACCTCCTGGACTAACAGGCTTCCAAGTATGTGTTTTTTTTTTTCTTTAATTATGGTTCCATTTAGAGATTAATTTAATGTCAAATGTCTTTTTTTATAAATAAGTTTTTGTAACACAACAGCAAACTGCAAGTTTTAGAAACCTTAACCTGATTTCACCAAGTAGGACATGTTCAACATCTGTGTTGATCCTGGAACAACATTTCAATCAGCCATTTAGAATTAAGGGATATGTTTACCATTTATGGTAAGTTTAGGCTTACAGTGAGGTTTATGCACTTACATGATGGTTATCCAACTATTATTCCCCACTGATTTTGGGAATAATTTACAGTTATGGTCGGGTTTAGGGGTAGTAAATAGGTATGGACTACATTTTGAAACAAAAATGATATTCCAGGATCAACAAAGATGTTAATCCAGGATCGCATCGTATTTGGCAAAATCGTTACATACTTAATTAAGCTTTTTTTGGGACTACCTCACTGTTCTCCCAAAAGAATTTATTTAAAGTGAGCATATATAAAAAAATTTTTTTTTAAAAACTGAAAGCATTTCATCTTTTAATATTAGGACATCTGTTAACATTAACAATTATGCATATTAATTGACATGCAGAAAGTTTGCCTAGGCAGTGAAAAAATTAACTTGAGTGAGTAGCTTGTGTAACTTGGAACTGTTAAAGGGCACCTATGTTGAAAATCAACATTTGTAAGCAGTTTGCACAGAACTGTTTGTATGTATAGTGTGTCCACTGTCATATTTGAGTGATGTAAACCCAGCAAGTCTCTTTTTTTAAATGACCTGATTTTAAAATAGGCCCCAAATCCCAGTGATTTTGAGGCCCAACGCAAGGTGATGTAGGAGTGCGGTTTTCCCCACCCCTGATATGATTGACAGGCAGCATGTTTCTATATTATCATGTATACACATGTCCACATAATTTTTTTTGTTGCAAATAAACTGGGATTAAAATATTTGTTACAACTCTCAGTGAGTTTTATAAGTTTTCTAAGTTTAAAACATTTTTAAAACAGAGCATTTTTGTAATAAAAGCTGTAAAATGTTATTCTAAACTACTATAATCACCATGGGGTCAGAAAACGCTAATATATATATATATATATATA
>CAIGQQ010038854.1:1750061-1760693 GCA_903798035.1 Danio albolineatus | reverse complement strand
TTTCATGCTAAAACGCCGTTTTAAAACTAAAATGCACTAGTGTAAACGGGGCCTTAGACAAAAGTCTTGTCACTTAACTGAAGTAATGTGCAGTATAGAATATAAAGTCATGGTGCAGTGGAAAAAGAAATGTGTATGACTTCCATGAGCTTGGAGGACTGCATCCATACATCTCTGCAGTGACTCAAATAATTATGAATACTCATCTGGAATGGCAAAGAAAGCGTTCTTGCAGGACTTTCAGATGATTCTTTGGACTCATCTTCAATGCCTCCTCCTTCATCTTACCCCAGACATGCTCAATAATGTTCATGTCTGATGACTGGGCTGGCCAGTCCTGGAGCACCTTGACCTTCTTTGCTTTCAGGAACTTTAATGTGGAGGCTGAAGTATGAGGAGCGCTATCCTGCTGAAGAACGTGCCCTTTCCGGTGGTTTGTAATGTAATGGCCAGCACAAATGTCTTGATACCTCAATACCTGAATGTAACCCCAAACCTTGACTTTTCCTTCACCAAACTTGACTGAGTTCCTGGGTTCATGTGGGTTCCAATAGGCTGTTTCTGCTGTAATTGTGATGAGTGGGATGTGGAAAAATCTACCTTCTGCCACTTTTCCAAACGATCACCTAGAAGTCAAGTTATTATTTGTTGCTCTTACAATTGGGATCGACGACAGGACTTTTGTCAGGTAGTGTAAACTTTTGACAGTGAATGAATTTGGTCCAAAACCCTAGAAAAAGATCAGTCAGACCACATTTAGAATCTTTCCCTCTTTTTAACAATTTCTGAAGTAAAAATACACAAATCATCAAATGCATATGTACAATCTCGAATGTTGATTTTATTATATAAAAATAGAAATGACCTCTATTAACCTTTTTATCAAGGCTCCTGCTACATTTCTTTAAAACTCAGTTCAAAATTAAATATTTCATGTGATTAATTTTGAGGGTTTCGTGGTCAAGAATCACAGCGTATACAAAAAAAAAAGTCTTTTCAAAATCAGCATCGGCTGTCCACAGGGTCCAGGGAAAACACTGTCCCCTCTAGAGTCAGTCCCATTTGGAACCCCTCCTGCCAAAACAACAAATGAGAAATATAACCTAAATTGTAAGCTCAAAATATGCCACAATCAAGGATGATTTAGATGATAAAACTCTTGCTGTTCATTTACTCCTCTCAGTCCATTCAAGATGTAGACTTTTTTTCTTTAATAAAACATTAAGAAGACTTTTTGATGAAAATGTGGTCCTTGGTGACAAAATGAGTCAACGGTAGTCATAAAAAGCATACCATAGAAAGTAAAATCTCCTTATGATACACTGAGATCTTTCATTCATTCATTTTCTTTTCGGCTTAGTCCCTTTATTAATCCGGGGTCGCCACAGCGGAATCAACCGCCAACTTATCCAGCATATTTTTACGCAGCGGATGCCCTTCCAGCCGCAACCCATTCCTGGGAAACATCCACACATACATTCACACTCATACACTATACGGACAATTTAGCCTACCCAATTCACCTATACCATGTGTCTTTGGACTTGTGGGGGAAACCGGAGCACCCGGAGGAAACCCACGCAACCACGGGGAGAACATGCAAACTCCACACAAAAATGCCAACTGACCCAGCCGGGGCTCAAACCAGCGACCTTCTTGCTGTGAGGTGAATGTGCTAACCACTAGGCCACCGTGGTGCCACACTGAGATCTTATGAAACTAAATAATTGGTTTGTGCAAGAAGCTTTACAATATTAATTTTCTTTTCGGCTTAGTCCCTTTATTAATCTGGGGTTGACACAGCGGAATGAACCACTAACTTATCCAGCATATGTTTCACGCAGTGGATGCCCTTCCAGCTGTAACCCATCACTGAGAAACATCCATACACACTTATTCACACACATACACAACGGCCAATTTAGCGTACCTAATTCACCTATACCACGTCTTTGGACTGTGGGGGAAACCGGAGCACCCGGAGGAAACACGGGAGAACATGCAAACTCCACACAGAAATGCCAACTGACCCAGCTGAGGCTCAAACCAGCGACCTTCTTGCTGTGAGGTGATCGACGACAACTTTACATTATTTACAACATTATTACCTGTAATTTACAACTTCAGGTATATGGGCAAATTCAGGCAAATTTTCTGCAAATTCATTCTTAGGGTGCTTTCACATCTGTGGTTTGGTTCATTTGGTCCGGACTAAGGACAGCAAATGATACATCGTAACATTTTTCTGCCGTTTTCACACCACACTGATGGATTTTGTCTGAACCAGTTGAAAAAACAAACAAAATGCAGTCATGTGACAAAATCCACATCACTCATTGGCCAGATGTTATTGAACATATTCCCAAACTGCTTTTCGATTGGCCAGAATTAACATATGGGAAAATGCCAATGGAACTCCTGCAAGTAAACAAACCGGCAGACACAAAATTGTCGCTGCACTAGCTGATGGTATCCCTGGTCACAGTATACTATATAGTTTGTAAATTGTTTTAATGCATTGCATAGTCGGTAAAGATGTTAGAAGGAGGCGTGAATTAATTTAGCTAAACTGCGACATGGTCACCTTCTGGAAATATTACCAACGATCCATCAGGTAATATTTGTCCCTCTCTCTCTGTGTTTAAAACTGTTGGTAAAAGCGATGTCAACAAATATTTTTCCTCCAAATCCCATAAGATGGGACAGCGCGTCAGACTATGGCAGCTGGATTAGTCCAAAAAGGCGCAGTACTTTTTGGTGTTGGGTCTGTTTTAGTTTGGATCATGTTCTCACCACAAACGAACCGCTCCAAGGTTGGTTTAAAAAGCCACCTCTCAAGACGGTCTCTGTAAGCTTTTTAAACCAACCCTGGAGCGGTTCGTTTGTGGTGAGAACATGATTTGTGGTGTGCTATTGGTGCGCACTTGAGTGCAATTGCTACATTCACACCTGCCCAAACGAACTGCACCAAGAGAGAAAACAAACTCTAGTGTGATTAAACCGAACTAAATAAAGCAGGTGTGAAAGCACCCTAACTGACAGTTCTGGTTCAAATAATTGAACAACCAGTTCATTAACATTCATTTTCCTTCGGCTTAGTCCCTTTATCCATCAGGAGTCGCCACAGCGGAATGAACCACCAACTTATCCAGCATACAGGTATGTTTTACACAGCGGATGTCCTTACAGCTGCAACCCAGTAATGGGAAACACCCATATCTACACGCATACACTACGGCCAATTTAGCTAATTCAAATTCACCTATACCACATATTTTTGGACTGTGGGGGAAACCGGAGCCCCCGGAGGAAACCCACGTCAAAACAGGGAGAACATGCAAACTCCAGACATGCCAACTGACCCAGCAGGGATTTGAACCAGCAACCTTCTTGCTGTGAGGCGACAGGGCTAACCACTAAGCCACTGTGTCGCCCCCAGTTCATTAACATAATACGAAAAAATGTTACGCATACACAATAGTATTATTTTAGCAACCCATAATGATATGAAATATATAAAGGGAATAAACTGGTCTTCGTCAACAAAATTCTTTAACATAAACAATGAACGGTTTAATTTCGCGGCTTAATTCAAATGTTTGGCTCACTGCAGTTTTGGATGTTCTTTCTTTGACGCTCAAAGTGATGATTACAAATGATTTTCTGAATTATCCAGGATCACACATTCATTAAAAAAAATCTTAAATATGAGTAAATCAACAGCAGGTTTGTAGTTTTCCCTTCAAGATATGAACATCCAACATATAACATAGTAAGGTTATGCTCACCAGCCCTTATTCAATGAATAGAAAAATCTATCTATTTTTTAAAAACTCTTAGGACAATCTTTAGGAAAACCGTAGTAATGAGAAAACTGTTGTGCAGATTAGTGTAGCACTTTCAGTTTTTTAATATGCTACAAATTTAGAAATAATAGACACTACTGCTTTTTAGTTTGTAAATACAACACCACCACATGCATGCAAAAACCAGAACCACATGGAATCTGCAACTGCACAATTAAACGCCTGTCAGAGACAAAGTTCTCCCCGCCTTTTGTTTCAGATACTTTTAAGGCTCAAGTTTAATGCACACTCTTAAAGCAATGGTTCCAAACAGTACCAGCTTAGTTTTCTTCAGCTTGTTTTGACATCAGAACTTTTTAAAACTGTTTTTTTTTTATTTCTTTATATATCATGTCATATTCAAATCATTTTAAACGAAAGATGCCACGGCTTGTTGACAATAGTTGTGTCCCGAAATTACACACTACAGTATGCACTTATGAACTTATCCACAAACCAGAAATTTAAAAGGTTACCAAGACAACATTTAACAGTTTAAACTAGTGATCACCAAACCAACAAATAATACCTGTCATGAGAGCAAACACATTCACAATCAGGAGCGAATTAATGTTAAGAGAATTTTGATATCCAAAACAAAGTTGTTAAATTGTAGCACCCAATAGCTTCTCCCCTTCTGCTACGTGAGCAAAGCAGTGACTGTTGAGTGCATGAAGTGTCTGTGTTTGTTTTTCTTCAACTTAATAAGAACACTGTCCGAGTATTGAAAGTACACTTATGCTGAGTTCAGACTGCATGATTTTAACCCTGACTTTGACTCGCCGACAGATTTTGAGAAAACGCAGACAAATGCCTGAAATCACAGGCGAATCGGTGCTCGTTCACGCGAGTGACAATCACACAATATGAACTATCAAAGACGCGATCTGAGAGAATCGCCGATGAGTCGCCGATGCCCAGGAGATATTTGGCGTGTTGATTATCTGGAGCTGTCGGCGATTCAAATCATGCCGTGTGAAATGTGTTTTGACTGAAACTAGCATCGGCGAACGCCTACAGCCAATGAGAGAGCAGCATTCACTAGTGCGGGTACCTGCAGGCCAGCGGGAGGTTGAGGGAGAAGTCAAAAGCGCTCATTTTCAGTTTATTCGGACCCAAGAAATGGAGGAAAAATTTGTTTAAATTTGGCATGAGCCCCCGTGTCTGTTTGACGTGTCATGTGAGCAATATCACAACCCAACACGGTCAAAAAATAAAAAAGTTGAGGAGAAATTACTAATTCCCTTCAAAGCCAGGTGAGCAAATATGTACATTTTCTACCCCATTAAAGGCTTCTTTCTCGTTATGTAATTAATAACAAAAGACATACTACGTGTTTTTGGGTGTGAGACATAGTTTGGACAGAGTTGTCGGCGATTCTTCCTATTTTGAAGTCATGCAGTGTGAAACTCCCTGTCGCCGATCCGTCAAAGCAGCGACAAAACGCTAACCCAGATAGTCATGCAGTGTGAAAACATGTGACACGACTACTTTGAAAATCATGCAGTCTGATGCATTAGGGTGAGTGTCCACCAAAGTGTTTTTTTGTGCTGCGGAATCAGCTGTGAGTGATTTAACTGCCAAAGCATTTAAGAAGTGCAGAGCATTCGACACTGAGTAACATGGACACTCAGCTCCTGGCTACACAGACGGCTTTTTAAAAAATGCTGCGCTTCTATTGACAACAATCACATGGCGTTTTTGCAGCCAAAAACGTTTCGGTGGATACGTACCATTATACTTTTTTTTTAGACTTTTTTTGTGTGAATGCATGTAGAATAGTGCATACTTCAGCGATTTGTGACACACCTGACACCATGTCCTAACAACACACGTGATAAAAGTGGAGACAGTAACGCACAGTTTCTATGCTCTCTATTTCCGCAACATTGAGGCAGAACAACAGCATAAACTACAATGACAAAGATCACCTCTTATTTTTTACTTGAATGTTTCTGTCATATCGTGTTGCTTTTGGTGCAGGCAACCAAATTGCTTGTCACTGGTGTTGTTAGGACATGGTGTAATGTGTGTAGTTCTATGGTAGGTTGAGTTCCATACAATGAATACTAGGTTACAGATTAAAAAAATAAATAAATTACACAGTCAGCAAAATAAACACTTGTGACATGCTTGTTTGGTTTGATTACATAAAATTTGTTTGCTCCGTAAGTGTGGCCTATTTAAAGTGAAACACTGCCATTTGAACCCTGTTGCGCACCAGAGAAATAAAGTGTGATTTCTGAAACGTCGAGTCCAGTCCACTTCAAAACTCTGGTGTGGTTTGAATGACATACATTATGAATGTAGCTCAGACTAAATACGTACTTTAAATGGGCTAAAAAAAACAACATGTAATGTCAAAAGATTTATTTATTTATTTTTGCATAAAACGGATATTGCATACTTCCAAAGAAGCTCAGTGGGGTTTGACTAAAATAATGCCACACATACTAAAGTCATCAAAATAATCCAAAATGTGAATTCACAAGATATGATGCTACAAATTATACAAATGATGATATATAACGATGATGCACATGACTTGTAAGTAAATGCATTTCTTTCTTTTTTGGTCTGCACCAAATGTCAGTGAAGTGTGAACACACTGTAAGATAAAATCAGGATGATATTTTTCTAAATAGAACAGCGATTTGCACAGTACTGTTTGTAAATGACCATCATCTTAGAGTGTATTTCAACATTTATATTCATTCACATGAACTTAAAAAACGAATTTGCAGATTCCATATTGGTCCAACACAGAGAGACAAAATAAAACTGAATGTGTGTGCTTGAACATCTTAAAAACAAATCTAAATCCTAGAGAACAGACTGTGATGTGAATCACAAATAAATATACAAACCATCTTTGCCGCTGAGAGGTTATGGGTGGCATTTAGAGTGAAAAGAGAGATGAAGATAATTGAATTATTCAGGATTGGAGGCTTTTACAGAAGTGCAAATGATACTTTCAGGGTCTAATAATCTCATAACAGGTAGGATGCTGTCAGAAAGGAAACTTCCATAATCCTCTGGATTATTGGAATCAGAGTTAAACCAGTCAATAATGCAGTGGGATCAAAGTTGCCAACCACATAAAGTACCGCTCATATGCCTTCTTTGATTTATAATTTTTTCCTGCCAATCATATTGGCTGTCTCTGCTTTGTATGTTTGTTGACGGCATTTCTCTTTACCGTATTTTTTAGAATTCAATAATAATCCATGTTCAAAACATTTTACAGAATAAATTAGCATTTACTTTTGTGTCAGAGACAATATCTGTATCGGCTGAGTATGGAAGCCACAGAATTAAAACATTAAAATGAAATTGGGATTTCTGTCACATAATTTCCGCACAATTCTTTATTTAAATCCCACAATAGTTTTGTTAAAAGGACTAAGGCGAAAAGAAAATGAATGAATATTTTTGTTTCTAACAATTCTAAAAGAGAGCAAAAAGAAAGTCTGAATTCTGTAAATCTACAATAATAAAAAATAAGGTAGGGTGTAAACTTGTTTAAAACGTTCATTCACTCATTTTCATTTGGCTTAGTCCCTTTATTCATCAGGGGTCACCACAGTGGAATGAACCACCTTGTTTATAACATGTAACTGTAAAATTTAAACAAAACTTGCAACTGAGAAGGAAAAATAAGAGAACTGTGTGATAAAAAGTCAATTGTCTTTTTTTAATTCTTCGGATAAAACGAGCTTCCATAATCAGCCATTAGACTATCTGCCATAACATTACAAGATAATCATATAAACCTGAGTTTTAACATTGTTGCTGTGATGGCAAATCTATGATAAAAAAGTAATAAATAAATCTGAAAAATGTAAATGTGCTCACCTGCATCTCATCAAGTTTGGACTGCATGTCTGGAGTGAAGACAGTAGGTCCACAGATGAAAGGATCAAACGGTTCGGCTCCAAACAGATCTATATCTATACAACACATTCACATCAAATTGTAAGTACTTGTATCAGGTGTTCATACTGTCGATCACACACTGTAAAAATGCTGAGTTCCACACAATCGATATGAATTCAATATGAAGGAATTAAATTAACTTATTGTTTTTACAAAATTTAGGTGGATTGAACATACAACTATTAAGTTGTCACCCCCCAAACCTTAAGAATTGTGTTGTATGAGCTCATTTTAAGTACGTAGTTTGAACAAACGGCAAAGATAATTTTTTGAGTGCATCTGACAAGGTCTGAACCAACAAAGTGCAATTCACACAAACAAACATAAACTAATATTACCAAATTTATTCTATATTGTATGTTAAAAAAAACATGTGCAGTGGAACTATAATTCAAAAGTCACAAGTATATATTAACAAAGGTCTTACAACACAGAAAACACCTATAGCTACATTCAAAGCCGGATTAACCAATGGGCATAGGTCCAGGGGCCCGAGCGCACCTGGGGCCTCTGCGAGGGGGGAAATGCAGATTTTGGAGTGTCTATTTTGGCTAAGTGCAAATATCGCACCTCGCTGGAATAAGCTCGTTAAGTGATTACTGCCCATCACTGTTAGATTGACAGAGACAACATAACTAAAGAGCGCATCTGACAGTAGTATGAGTGGCATAGGTCGTAAAGCGCATGGCAATATGTTTTGACGCAATCGATCATGAACCCGGTTCGAATTCAGCATCTGACGAACACCTTTTTCCCCTCACTACATATCAGATTTTGTCTACTCTTCATCACCAGGAAGAAAATTAGGAATCATTAATGCATATGTGTATTATAGAACACTCAGATTCATAGAACTGGATCGGAGAGGTGTTACATCCAAATCATATGCATTTTTTTTAGAAGTTATACATTAAAAATACCCTTAAATATATATTTTTAGTACTGCTTCAGTGAAATTGAACAAGTATATTAAAATCCATAAATTTTCACTAGTTTTATTAGTTTTTTTTTTCAAAGTTAATGCTAAATAAGTTAAATCTTTGTAAACTAGAAATATATGTACTGTATATCAGTTATTTAAAAATGTGGGCAATACATTATAGATTAACTTTATTTTAAAACTATTACATTATTATTATTTTTTAATTCAACTACAGGGGTGCGGCCAGGTAGGGAGCCCAACAAGAGATTGTGCCCAGGGGCCTCTGAATTCTTAATCCGGGCCTGGCTACATTTGTTTTTCCCTTGAATGGATCGTTTTAGAGAAGCAGGACATTGGCAATTACTGGTTTTGCCTTCAGCTGCTTAAAAATGTGACTCATTCATCCAGGTCAGACAGCAGAAATAAAAAGCCCCCACCTGTGTCTTTTGGAGCCAGATACGGAGATGAGAAACCATTGAAATTGAGTCGTCTTGTTATTGGAGACTCCGGAGTGAATGGAACCATGTCGAATATGTCAGTAGAGGGCGCTCTGGCTTGTATGCTTCCAGTCTAATGACGAGGACAAACACAGGTATCAGAAACATGGAAATAGCGCTTAACATGTTAAGCATTTAGCGGAAAATTATATTAAACCTATTAATGTATCACATTAATTACATGCACAGTTTGAAGACTTCAGTAAGAAATGGTTAAAGTAGTGGTTCTCAAAAAGTGGGGAGATTTTATAAGCATTATAACAGACGCGAGAAATGATGATCTGCATGTAAACAAAAGGCGTTCTCATTCACCAATTTGGAACATTTATTTAGAAACAAATGTTTTTAATAAAGATTGGTGGGAGAAAGGTATTTGGTCGGTTGTCCATCTAGGCTATTAGAAGAGGGTGAGGTTCTGAGTCACAGAAATATTTGTGAAAAATATAACTTTGAATGTGGTCATAAGCAATACAACAGGGCATTGAAATCTATCCCGAAGGCATTTCTAATGATGCTTAGTATTGTGGTTACCAATATAAATAACACACTTCATCTGCCTTATGTGTTGATCAATGGACACGATTTTATTCAGGGTGGAATACCTCATTAAATAATAAGATCAATATTAACCCAAGATAAATTTCCGCAAGCTGGTAGAAATAATGTGTCTTTTCTTTTTTCCAAGAGCTCTATTATCGAATTAAGAACAATGTTTCTTTCTTTCCCCCATCCCAAAGCTAAAGAAGCACATTATAATATATCCAATGATATTTACCCATCTTCAGAATTTCTTAGACATAGATTTAATTTTGATCACAACAATTGTACATTCTGTGAGGTTGACATTGAAACAACTGCACATTTTGTTTTTTGAATGTTTATATACAGTAGCAAAACCGTCTGGTCTGACTGATTCGAGTGGTTAAAGGTTTCTCTCAAGTTGTCCTCACAATTTTCTAAAAATGATAATCTCTTAGGCTTAAGGGAAAGATGTTAATATTCAATTTGTATTGAACAATATTCTAATTTTGGAGAAATTTTATATTCAAATGCAAGTTCCAAAAACAAAATCGCGGTTTTTTTTTTCCAAATGGAATTTTGGTCATACTGTAAATCTTTAAAATTGCTAAAATTAAAATATGGAAGACGACTGTTTAGTTTATTGAAAAAAAATAAATTAATAGAAGACCCAGTAGAGTAAATGTTTGTTTGTTTGTTTTTTCTTTTGGATTTGTTTGTGTCTATTCAATGTTTACATTTTATTTATTTGTATTTTATCTTGTTGATTTGATTAATATTTGTGCTCTGTAAATGTAGATGAAAGTTGTTAATCGAATATTGCTTTATTGTATTTGTGTTATAATGCAATAATTTTATTTGTTAAATTATGTTCTTCTGCGCCTGTTTTAAATTGCAACATTTAAAAAAAAAA
>CAIGQQ010038854.1:1724987-1750051 GCA_903798035.1 Danio albolineatus | reverse complement strand
TTTTTTTTTTTTTACCAAAAAAAAACTTCAGAACCTGGTCTACCGCTACACTCCCATGTGAAAGTCACACAATATTTTATTGTCCTGACACATACATAAAATATTTAATTTACAGTAAATGTCTTTCAGATAATGGCTTCAATTTTTTTTTTAAATCAAATTAATTATTAATTTCCTTCAGTTTAGTCTATTTATTAAACACGGGTCGCCACAGCCGCCAACTTATCTAGCTTATGTTTTTTTTACACATGGGATGCCTTTCCAGCTGCAACCCAGTACTGGGAATCATCCATACACACTCATTAACACACATACACTACGGCCAATTTAGTTTATGCAATTCACCTGTACCCAGGGGCGCCGCTATCAATTTTGGCCCCCATGAAAAAATATGAGTATGGGCCCCCTACTACCAAGCTAGCTATCCAAACTCTTTGTCTGCAATGTAGTTTTACTGACCAATGCATATTATTATTAATTTTGTCCACTACTTATCAGTATTTAGTAAGAGAACGTCCATGATTGTAGCTAGCAGATGATTTATTGTTCAAATGTAAATGTAGAACAAAAAAAGGAACAGTAATTAAATATTCAATGAAAATTGTACATTTCTAAACACTCAAAACACCAATGTGTCACTATTTAAATAACTGTACTGCACTAGTGTCTCATACAATGTGCAATATACTGAAACAGTTACAAAAATCAATAAGACACAAAATTATATTACAATGAGACCCATAAATAAGCCGAGACCCATAAATGATGCTGAGTGCATCACCCGGGTAATTAAAGTGCACCTATTATTGTTAGAGTTTTCGATGTGAACGCACTACTTATACTATTTATACTACACAATGGCGTAGAATAGTGCATAAGTATGCGATTTGGGACGCAGCTGATGTTAACCTCGAGGACATCGCTGCTTTGACAGTTTACCCGACGATCGCACTCAACAAAGCATCAACTCTCTTCCCGCTACTGACGGACTGAACCATACAGTGAAAGGAGGGGGGTGCAATTTGACAGTGACAGACACGAGGGGCAGATATAAGCTGTATTTTTATTTTTTTTCTAATAAATTGTTTTACTTATAAATTATGAGTGTACCTCTAAATTACATTACATTATAGTACTGTTATTAATTATAAAGCAGATCTCTGTGGGCCCCTAGAGTGCATGGGCCCTTAGAATCATCCCAACTTTCCCCCCTTAGCAGCGCCCCTGCCTGTACCACATGTCTGTGGACGGTGGGGGAAACCAGAGAAACCTGAGGAAACCCACGCGAACACAGGGAGAACATGCAAACTCCACACAGAAATGCCAACTGACCCAGCCAGGATTCGAGGCATGAGCCACTGCGTCGCCCCCAATTTAATTATACATAAATTTAATAAAGGTGGGGTCAGGGGCATCAATATGTCTGGGTTAGAGTAGTGATACAAACACAATCCCAAATTTGCATTGTATAATTTCAGATTTAACCATGTAAATTTTAAAAATATATATAGTAAAATACTGTAATATTTACAGTGACTTGCTGGCAATTTTGGTTTGCCAGCAAGTCTTTACATTATCTTTACATTATAATCATGTAATTATTAATTTGCTGTGTGCTTGTAAATTTACAGTCTTACTGGCAACCAAATTGGCAGTAAGTTACAGTTGGTTACACTTCATTATGTTCCCACCGCCGGCGCGCTTACAACCGCACTTTATCTGCAAAATGTACCTGCAACTTTGATCGCTGGGTGGCGATTTAACATAGACTTGGTCAGCTAAAACTTTAACATGCAATTTTCAGCGTGGCCAGCTTTTGCTTTTCACAACACTATACGACGGTTTCAATACACAAATAATCTAAGAAAAACATGTTTTCTAGCTATTTATTTTTCACAAAACCTTATTTAGTTTAATGCATATTATGAAGTTTTAAATAAATTATATAACTAAAAACGTATCATAAAGTTACCATAGGTATTGTATGTTTTCCCAGTGCTGGGTTGCGGCTGGAGGGGCATCCACTGCATAAAACATATCCTAGATAAGTTGGCGGTTCATTGCGATGTGGAGATCCCTGATAAATAAAGAGACTAAGCCGAAGAAAAATGAATGAATGAATGAATGAAGGTACTGTATGTGATGTGTTGTGTTCAATTAAAATATAATTTAGTTTGGTCATTTTGGTTTCCTCTGTAATAAACATGCTTTTACACTATACTCAGTGTTTAAAAAAAGATGTCTACAATACATGCTTATTGTAACGTAGTGGTCGGGAACAACAGAGGTGAGGATCCACATGTAGTTTATATAAGAATCGTCAGGCAGACAAAGGTGACAACAGGTGCAAACAGGAGCATAGAGGTAATCCAAAAGCATAGTCAGAATACAGTCGAAAGGTCGGAACTGGCAGCAAAACAACATAAACAATAAACAGAACACAGGGACAAGGCTAAACAAAGAAAACACTTTGAATTGCTCACTTACAAGACTCAGCAAAGTGTGTGTGTGAGTGAGTGAGGTGTATTTATAGTACTGGTAATAAGTCCTCATGAGCTTCAGCTGTGTGTTTGTAATCAGTAGTGATAAACTGGTGTGTGTGTGAGGTACATGATGGGATATGTAGTCCGGTATAGTGGCAGATGTTATGTGTAGAGTGCCCTCTAGTGTGTCTAGTGAGCACTCAACTTGGTGACTGTGACATTGATAAACATTGTCACGATCACCAGCAATCTACAGCCAGAGATCGCTGGTTGACACACACACTCATCTCATGAAATACAGATCTGCTTGTAAACGGACTACATTTCCAGTCATGCAGCACAAACTCACTCCTGCTCCAAATCATGACTGATTGCGCAAACACCACCGGAGGACTGTCAAAGACTGATTACAAACACTACATAAGCAGTACATACACACACAGTCGTGGCTGAGTATTGTTTGCTGTAAGTTCCTGTCTTCCCGTATTTCGATCCTCGCCTTGCTATTTGTTTATCCTTGCCTGCTACCAGCCTTATTGACCTTCCGCCGGTTAACGACTACGATTCTGATTACCTGTAAATATCTGTTTGCCCCTGTTGACCACTGCTGTACTGACTTTATAATTAAATCTGCGATTGGATCCTCACCGCCGTTGTCAGTGTCACTTTCCCGTGTTACAAACATAGCCCATAGGCTGCAAATATTAAACAAATATAGGTATTAAATTCTTTAGCCTGTATATAGTGCCCTATTAAGTTGCATTGAGGTAAAACGAAAAAGAACATTTGATTTCTAAATCCTTTAGTTCTAATTCAGAATAAGTTTGTAAACTATACAGTAATTCTTAATTATTAATTTGTGTATGTAAATTTACCAAAATTGCCAGTAAGTTAATGTAAGTTTAACTGTATATTTGTACTAGGGCAGTACCCTACTTTTTTGTACCTAACTGAACCCTAATACCTAAAGCAGGTACATATTAATGCAACACAAAATGGTACAACACCAGCAGCTCATTTTTCCCTGAGAATAAACTTAAAGGTCCCAGTGAAGTGCTTTGAAATATGCATTATTTATTTGATTATTGGGTAATCTCAACCGAAATATGAAGAGAGGGTAGGACATATTGTAGCTCCTTCCCTTTAAAAAAAAACAGCCAATAGCATTTAGTTTTATCCCAATTCTGTCAGAGAGAGTGGTTGAGTTTATCAAATAAAAAGCAAATGAAAGTCTTTAGACATGTCCGATACTAGAGAGCATATGATTGGTCAGAAGATTTTATGAGACCCTGAAATATGAGGCGACGAGAAAAAAAAAAACGCTGATCCATTTAGGAAGTAACAAACTGTAAGCTTTACATGTTTATATCAGTTTCATATCTTATAAATATGAATCTGGTCACTGTTTTGGAGCACACTAGCTTATAGATATCATAAAAACTATCAATGATACTAACTTTATTTTAATTTCATGGGACCTTTAATTGTATTTGCATGGTGTTTTGCTACTTGTGAAAGCGAGGTTTAACAAGAAAGTGAAGCGATGTGAGTTCGGACATGTTGTGCTGTTGTATGCTCTTGTGTTGAAAGTTTTACAGTAAGCTTTTTATTTATGACAGACCTCCTTGAGGGCTCCCGCTGGATCTTCCGGGAGCACGGCCAATGTCTGTATTACTTATATGATCAGGGAAGACCCTGATCTGACAGGGGCTTTTTTTTATCCACGTCCGGCTGACTGACATGCCGTGCTTTATTTCCTATCGCCGTGTGTAGGTGTTGATGAAGAGCTCCTCCTTGTTCTTTTCATTCGCTCTTGAGCTGGGGGTGAAATTGTAGGTTGATGAATTGGCAAAGGGAGACCTCTGTGGTCAGCGCACACCGCCGTGATCTACACCTGACTCAGCAGGCAATGGCTTTAAAAAAAAGTGAAGAGAAAACAGAGAAAAAAAACAGTGGGAAGCAAAGAGAGAGAGAGACGGGATGAAAGATTAAGGGACGGAGAAGGAGACCAAGTGAGACAGCGAGTAAGAAAGATGGCCCTTTGAGTGTGGAACTGCGATGCAGACTAAAAAAAAACCTAAACAATAATATAATGAAGCTGACAAGCCGTCCAATCCTGTGCCAAAGAGGAGACAGCTCTCTCGCTGTTTATTTGACACCTTTATAAGGCAGGCTCTTCAGCATTCACCGCCACGCAGGTGCAAACACACACACACTTTAATCAGATAACCTCTCGCACCGCACACCAATTAATGCTCAACACAGAGAGAGGACGCGGGTTCAGACATATCCTGCTGCAGTAATGTCATGAGGATATTAGAAAGCTACACTGTCTGCTTATAGATTTGGGTAGCACAGTTTCACCTGTCAGTACTTGCGAAACTTTAATGATAACTAGGCCCACACGGAATCTGCACGGATTTGCAGCCCATCATTGATTCTGTTTATTGACTGGTGTAAATGTGTGTAAATGTATATTTATTCAGTTTTCAAAATAATTTCAGTATAATAATATTGACTAATATGAAAATATTCATATGATTTATTTACAATACAGTTTGTAAAGTAATATTTTCTGTCTTCTAGTAGAGATTTTATACGAGAGACTTGCTTTGTTTACCAAATAAAGTGGATCTAATTGGGTTTGCATTGTAAACATAAAATAACAGTCAAAAAGGTATTACTTTTTATTTCATATATTAAGGTTTTAGTTATGATAAACTTAAAATGATTCCCCATAAATCTGCAGATTTTTAACAAAATACTCAGAAGAAATAGCAAAAAAGGTCAGCAGATTCCGTCCGGGCCTAATGATAACCATAAAGTTTATAAAATCATTCAGGTTTAGTGAGAATATACCAAGCAGGCATACAACGTCATTCATTCCTTCATTTTCTTGTCGGCTTAGTCACTTTATTATCCGGGGTCGCCACAGCGGAATACTGGGTTGCGACTGGAAGGGCATCCACTTCTATATGACAACTCAAACTTGCTGCAGCTTTTTTAAGTTAACTCAACTTTCAACCTAAGTGCTGCACTTGACTCGATTTAAGTTAAGTAAACTCAAAAATTTCCTGTAGCTGGTTGCCTTAAAATTTTTAGTTGAGTCAAATTTTTTTACAGTGTGTAACATCATTAGACATCAATATTTTGTTGTTTTTAGGTTGAGTTGGAAAGTAACCAAAATGCAACATCTGTCCAACGTAAGAATGCTTAACATATTAAAATTATAGGATTTTTTAAACCTAAATTTCAGTCAAATATTTACCAATCAACAGTTTTATATAAAAACTGTCAATAATTTACCTACATTTTAGTAGAAAAAATTCAACTCATTGATTCATTCATTTTCTTTTTCGGCTTAGTCCCTTTATTAATCTGGAGTTGCCACAGCGGAATGAACCAACTAATCCAGCATATGTTTTACACAGGGGTCATGTGGGTACAGAAAAGGGGTTTTCCTTGGTGGTTTTCTGTCGGAGACAATCTTTGCAGAGCGCTTGTGCTGGTCAAAATTTAAAGTGCTGTTTTGGTCACATTTATTTTCTATGGACTGACCAATGGCGTGAGAAAAAAAGTTGCATAAGTAACCTTTTGTTTCTGGGCCGCTCATATGCATATGCACAATGAGGATCCACCCTGAAGGTTCGGATAAACTTTAACCCACAGTATCAAAGAATGTAAGTGCATACTGTATATATATTTTAACTACTTTGGCTATCGAATATAACATATAGATTGCAAACAAACACATTACATACATTTTGGGGAGAGTTTATGAGTCCATTTCAATAGTTAAGAAGGTTTGTGTGTGTGTCGACAGACAAAAAGGGGTTTCCCTCTGGTATGTCTTTGAAGACTGGGACAGGCTGGCTCTAGCCAGCATCTTGGTAGATAAGATGTCACAGAGTGACTTTACTTTCAGACTTTTTGGAGCCAGGTACCATAAATGTCATACTAAGCTGGTCCAAACCCTTCTAGGAGAAAAAAAAAAATTCACCTCTAGACTATATGTTACAGGGGAAAAATGCACTTATATATATGCATAATGCATATATATATAATTTAGCAGTTTTAGGAAATAAAATAAAACATCTCAGTGTATAGTTACAATAAATAAACAAAAGAAAACATAAATAGACAATCCCAGAATCCCCTGCATGACACTTCACATTTAAATGACTTCCATTGAATCAGTTTTCTCTTCTTTTTTTTTTTTTTTGTTCAAGGTTATGTACATCTAATGTTGTTAATATTTATTGTGTTACTTTGGTGTTGTATGTGTTGCCAAGACGATGAGGTCATAGAGGATTATTATTCATAACAATGCTCATCTACGCAGACATCACATATAAAGATCATCATATGTTAAGATATGTATATATCAAACATACAAGTCTGCTGATAATGTTACAAGACTGTAGTATGCCAAAACATTGCAAACCACAAAGCTATGGAGAGAAATACACACTCCAAGGACAGAATTTATGGGTCTACTTTGAAAACTGCTGAGTCATATACGACCTCTAAAATTCATCCAGGTCGTTTAAATATTTTTAAATAATATAACGAGTGATTGAAACCACAACAGTGCAATTAACAGGTTCATGTAGCTCATTGGTCTTTGAACTCAAAAAATAATGAACGAGGTGCGAAGGAAACAGGTCCATTTTTAGCTTTACCCTTTCCTTTTCCCTGTACCTCGCTGAGCTATGAAAAGGTTACAGCACCGCAGGACATCTCTGTCCAAAGCTCAGGCCTAAAGGTCATTTTGTTATGCTCCCACCGATTAGCTGTCAGTTTAAACACAAATAATCATAAAGGGTATGCATTGGGAACAACCGGTGAAAAGCAACAGCATAGATGAGGCCACTTAATGTGCATTCATTTACATTTTAAAAAACGGCCAAAGCTATTAGCATGCCACGCTTATTTATCAGGTGAACATTACTGCAAATTCAACCTTTTGCTGAAGAGCTTTACAACTGACTCAGGTTCGCCTAAATAAAGGTCATTCTTATAGTGGCAAAACAGCCTGTTTCACCATGCTATTTCTGCTGATCAACCTGGTCTGATATGGCTTTAATATGGTCAGTCTGGAAGAGAACTTAATACTTATTTTTCTGAAATGACTCTCAACCAGTCTTGGTTGAGTTGCTTAAAAAAAGTAATTAATTACTAATTACATAAATGTATTTGGGCGACACAGTGGCGCAGTAGGTAGTGCTGTCGCCTCACAGCAAGAAGGTCGCAGGTTTGAGCCTCGGCTGGGCCATTTGGCATTTCTGTGTGGAGTTTGCATGTTCTCCCGTGTTCACGTGGGTTTCCTCTGGGTGCACCGGTTTCCCCCACATTTTCAAAGACATGCGGTACAGGTGAATTGGGTAGGCTAAATTGTCTGTAGTGTATGTATATGAATGAGAATGTATGGATATTTCCCAGAGATGGGTTGCGGCTGAAACAAATGCTGGATAAGTTGGCGGTTCATTCTGCTGTGGTGAGCCCCGATTAATAAAGGGACTAAGCCGAAAATAAAATAAATGAATGAATAATTTTATTTCAAATACGTCTCTAAATACTTTGTCTAAAACGTAACTTAATTATTGAATAATGTAATTACGTGACTCAACATCACTTAAAAATCGAAATCTCATTGCATAAACAATACAAGTTAAACTCTTTTAATTCTTCAATTTGACACATTACGTATCAAATGTTGACTCAGCAATGGAAGCAGGTCGCTGCTTCAAGTCCAGGATGAACTAGTGGCTGTGTGAGTTCAATTCTGTATGAGTGAAAGTGTGAATGCGAGAGTTTATGGTGGTTTGCCAGTACTGGGTTGTGGCTGGAAGGGCATCCACTGCATAAAACATATGCCGGAATAATTGGCGGAATTTATAAATGAATGAATGACTGGTTTCCAACTGAACTAAAATCACTAAAAATGTTTGCATAAGCATGGATAAATCCTTTAACACTTTCAGAACTTTTATGTACAGGGGAAGCATGAATCATTTAAAGTCACAGTTTGTCTATTTAAGCCAAAACATCTTCAATATTCCTTCTGAAACATTTTGTCGTTAACAAGGTGCATTCATGCAGCAGAACACAACAAAACGTCCCTCGGTGACTGTAAAGGTCAATAAACATAAATTCTCACGTAATTTCGAGATCGTTAAGCAGCATTATCGCTTTCTGTGGAGGAGAATCGTGTGCAAGGGTGTCTGTTTGGACTTAAACGTTAATTTCAGCCAACGAGCAGGTCCCAACTGAGAGAGCTATGAAATATTCAAGGCAACCTACTACTGCAGTGTCTGTGGCTGGAGATAAACTCGCCAAAGGTTGGCTTTGACCACGCCAGCAGGTCCAGAGGCTCTTCTGTCACGCCATTAATAAAACATCAAGCCAGAAGGTACACTTTCTGTAACAACTAGGCTCACCTATGTCACCTATGAATCAGGTCCATCCTCAGTGTTCATGTTAAGCAAAAAATGTGTGTAAGGGACGTTTGGCATTAGAAGTAAGAAAGAGAGCAGAGATGAGTGCCAGAAATGAAGCTTTAAAAACCTTAAATGAACCTCAGGGGTGAAACCTATTTTAACAAAATTTAATGCAGTTTTGACCTGGCTCAGTAATGTATTTATATTTGTTGATTGTACAGGGAACTGTAACCCTTAGGAACCAAATCACTAAAGCAATTAAATAAGATTTTAATAAAACCAACTGATTGTAGCTTGTCAGAATGCACAAATATTATCCCCCTGTCACAGTGAGTATGTTTACGTGGACACTAATAATCTGATTTTAACGCTATTAATAATAATAATAATAATAATAATAATAATAATTCCTTACATTTATATAGCGCTTTTCTGGACACTCAAAGCGCTTTACACAATGGGGGGGGATCTCCTCATCCACCACCAATGTGCAACATCCATCTGGATGACGCAACGGCAGCCATTTTGTGCCAGACCACACACCACACACCAGCTGATTGGTGGAGTGGAGACAGAGTGATGAAGCCAATTATGATATGGGGATGGTTAGGAGGCCATGATGGACAGAGGCCAGTGGGCAGATCTGGCCAGGATGCTGGGGTACAACCCCTACTCTTTTTCAAGAACTTCCTGGGATTTTTAATGACCCCACACAGGAACCACACAGACCGCAGGTTGGGCGCCCCCTGCTGGTCTCACAAACACCACTTCCGGCAGCAAACTAGCTTTCCCATGTGGTCTCCCATCCAGGTACTGACTGGACGCAGCCCTGCTTAGCTTCAGTGGGCCACCATGTGAGAGTTGCAGAGAGCTAGCTGCCAGCGATTAAGACAATACTCTGATTAAGAGTCTACCACAAAAACAGTGATTTTTGATTAATTTAATCTAATTAAAGTCATAATCGAACTAAATAGAAATGGAATTAGGACATGTGGAGTATGCCAATTTTAGTCGCATTATTGAGCGATACAGACATGTAAACACCTTATTCGAACTATTACTATCATGTAGGACTTTTCATAACTTTTCATCGCGAAATGCATTTATTTATTTATTTTTCTGCGTGCGATATCAAATTCTATTAAAACAACACTCTTCCACCAGTCCATGCATCCAATGCCTCGGTTTGTCTCGTGGGTACTTGAATGTTCTTGAACGATTGAACGAGGTGTTGTTCTTCTCTCATGCGCACATTTGTGTAGGTGGAGTAGAAGATTCATTTTGAGTACTCGATCGGGTTTGAGATGTTGTTCTTCTCTCATATGAACATATGGGCAACTTTTAGATGTGTTTGGAAGCATCTCATAATATTTTCAAGAGTTCACACTTAGCTGATGATTGATGATAAAGCTAGTTTGGCATGCTGTCCCGGGAGAGAGCCCTGAGCTCATAAGATCCTCGAGCCCAGGGCTCCCTCCCGTTTGCAGGGCGAGAGGGGAGTTTGAGCTCAGGTAGATCTCGAGAACCCCCCACCCTCCTGCTGCTTATAAATTTCTATGAGGGTATGCTGCTGGTGGAATTTGGGTATGGTGCTGATTTAAGTCAATTTACTTATGTCTCATGTTTTGAACTGTGAGAGGAAACCAGAGGACCCGGGGAAAACCTACGTGAGCACGGGGAGAACATGAACTCCAATGTCAACTGGCTGGGTAGAGGCCTGAACCAGAGGCATTCTTGCTCTGAGGCAACAGTGCTAGTCACTGGGCCACCGTGCTGCCCTATAGAGGAAAAGGGAGGAGAGGGGGTGGAAGGGGGGATTCTTCAAGATGAACATGACTAAGGTAAGATGCTTTGGTTATTTACACTAAGTTGGGAATCGTCTGATTGGTGGATTTTGAATTAGCTTGACCTTGGGCAAGCCGTGTCAATCATCAGCACGTGATCCTCTCAAAATTAGTTTATAAATAAACTTCACTTAATGTTATTTTGGCAAAACGAACTAAATGACTTGTGGCAAAACGAACTAAATGAAAAAAGATTTGTTCATCTCGATAAATGAGACTCAATGGTCCGAGTCAGTAAAATGATCTGAATGTGGAGATACTATTTCCCTAAACACTAAATAAAATATAAAAACACATATAAAAAAAAACTAAATATACGGCAGGTAAGGTATAACAAATTTGGGTGGTTTTAAAACCTTGACTTTTCCAAAACACGGTATACCTTGAAACCGGTTATCGTGCCATGCCTAGTATACACATGTTCACAGAACATTTTTTTGCAAAACAACTGGGATTAAAATATTGGTTACAACTCTTTGTGAAATTTTATATGTTTAAAATGTTTTGAAAACAGAGCATGTTTGTAATAAAGACTATAACCACTATAATCACCACGGTGTCATTAAGCGCTATTATATATGTGTGTACTGCAAACAACATTTGTGTGAGACTCATCATTTCAGAAAGGCTTGAATAAACTCCTCCACAAATACATAAAATAACCTTACTTGGTATTTTTGACTAGTGAGCTGTAATTCAGCTTCATCCGTGTCTGTCTCTATCAATGACTGCTGTTCATCTAATATAAGGCAGGGGAAGCAGACACGCACGGTGGGCGGGGAGAAGCAGCTCGTTTGCATTTAAAGCCACAGGCTACAAAAACAACTACACTGTATTCAGACACCAAATTGGGCAGATTCTGGAGGCTATAATAAATGATCTGATGGGTATTTTGACCTGAAAGTTTACAGACATATTCTGTAGACGCCAAAGGCTTATCTTACATCTTCTAAAAGGGGCAAAATTGGTGCCCTATAAAGAAACACTCTGCATCACCCCTTTAACAAATGTTGTTAGCAATCAAATTCGAAAAACGTTCTTCAGTGACTTTGGTTCCAGGTGAATTTAATGCAACAGAATTTGACAAATGTATATATAAACCATCTAGTTGCACCAGGCTGCGTAAATGAGCATTCATCTTCATCAGTCATTCTTGTTGGCATATCGCAGAGACAATCTACATACGCTTACCCTTCCTCCTGTTGAAAGCCCTGTTCATTCTGCAGAGTTTGAGAAGTGCCTGTAAGCTGAGGACAGACTCCAAAGAGAGCCCACCTGAAGAACAAACACAGAGAAACAGAATGTGTTTATACGTGCTATATGTTTATATGTGCACCAATAATGTGGTTAAAGGGATAGTTCACCCCGAAATGAAAATGATGTCATCATTTACTCATCTTCCACTTCCACTTTCAAACCTGGGGTGTGTTTCCAAATACCATCGTTAGCCAACTAAGGTTACAAGTTCCGTCGCTACAAACATAGATCATTGATTTGACATTTCCCAAATCCGTCGCTTCAACGAATATTCGCAAACTGCGTCGCAAACTTGACTTGTGCACTTGCAACTACACCTGTAGAGCTGTAGTTAGAAACATAGCCCGCCCCCCATGCCCTATTCATTTAGAACGTTCTAACATTTAAACATGGAATGAAAAAAAACATTAAAGTCATCTCTCCTAGGTGTAAGTTACTTTAAATCTTTAAATCAGATTTACAAATTGCGCTCCCTTTGCAGTGCCCTTTGAAAAATTGATGTAATTTTGAAAACAGTCAAGCGGAATGTTAAGTCTCCAAAGCAGGTATATTTTATACAGTCATTGCTCCAAAGCTTGTGAAAACAAAAAAACTTAGCATATGTTAATGCTTTTATTTTATAGTAGGTTATTTATTAGGAAATGTAGCCTACTGTAAAGACATGGGCCTGTTGGTTAGAACATTTCTGCAGTGATGTCGTTGTTTGAGAAATGCACCCGTTTGAGATTCTTTCTTCTGTTGAACACAAAGAAAGATATTCTGAAGAATGTTAAAGTAAACAGTCATTGACTTTCATACACTTAAAAAATTATGTTTGTTAATTAAAATGAGCTGAAACAACACAATTTGAGAGCTTGTTTGGGGGACAACTTAATTGTTTTATCTTCAATACACTTAAATTTGTAAAAACTAATCAGTTAACTTAATTACTCCATGATTGTATGGAAACCAGCAATTTTTTACAGTGTACAGTAGTATTTTTGCAAATTTTTCCAACTACAGATGTCAACGGCTCCTTTTTCCAAAATTTTTCAGCACATTTAGTTTTATTGTATTAGTAGTGTGAGGAAACTGTAAAGAAATTTTCATTTTGAGGTGAACTATCCCTTTATTCAGAGTAAAGACTCTTTTTACAGCAAAATGTTTACATGGAAAGGGTGGATAGAAAACAAAATGCAGAAATAACTAAATGTATAATACATACCACATAGCTTAATTCAGTTAGTCTACTACATGTATGAACTTTATCGCATTCATTGGATGTGTTTACATGTGCTTAAGTGGAATATTAAGCAAGTAGCTCCAAGAACACATTTGTGCTCCAAAAAAAAACCTGTAAAAACAACTATTTGCTTAATGTCTTCCACTTCAGATTAGGATGCACAATTACTACAGGCAATATGATGCTGAAGTTGCACCGATGACTCTAATTGTAAATATGTTGTAAATGCACACCATAATCTGACACAAAAGAGAAAATAAAAGTGAATAATGTCATTTTTACAGTTTTACAGGCACACAAAAGTGTTCTTGGAGCTTTGATTGATTACAGTTGAACCATTGCAGTAACATGGAATGTTTTGGCCAGGCTGATAATGATCAGACAACCCTCAGATTTAATCTAAATTATTATAATTTGTGTTCCGAAGATGAACAAAGTTCTCAGTTGATTGAAACAACACAAGGGTGAGTAATTGCTAACATAATTTTAATTTTTGGGTGAACTAACTCTTTAAGTTCAGTGCATTTATCCAGTAGGATAGAGCAATGTGATTTTAGCCTCTCCTTTCTAAAGAACCATAAGCAAAAAACATTAAAAAAACAACTTCTCTTGCAAAGCAATGGGAGAGATTCGGAAACGGGCCCTTAAATGGGAAATAGGCCCTTAAAAAAGTGGAAACTCTGTAATAAATTTGGTAACTTTATTTGCAGAATTAACAAGATGCTGAGTAGTAGTTAAATTGGAGTTTTGCTCTTCAGTTGGAACGTTGTTTTGCTTATAATTATTAGACAGCAAGAAAATTGGCCTTTAAAGTTGTCTGTTTAAGATCCAAAGTAATCATTTCCAGGGCTGCACTACATCCTGAAATGTATGTGCATATTTTAGTCTGGCACATTATGCTCATGCCCTTGCTTTAAAGATTCCTCAAGTAAAAGTGGCTCAGATCACCCCATCTCCCCTAGAAATCACAAATGTCTCTGTGATTTAAACTAGCTCGAAGCCAAATAAATCAGAGCTGTCATTTTCAACAACACTGACGGAGAAAGCAACAAACACTTTGTACGACACTAAAGTTAAAAGGTGTTTCGATCCACAAACCATCACAGATTTACCATAGTAACAGTAACATTATGCATTGGTATTTATACTAATGCTTAGACTACTGTTTGTCATACCATGGAAAGCATATAATCAAGTTACATTGTTTACCATGGCATTGAGGTCATAAATAAATAAAAGATGAGCCTCTAACCATTTTTTATTATAGAAATAAAGTGGATATCTGCATCCCAGCTCTCCAAGTGCATTGCTAACAGACAAAACTTTTTTATTACCTTTTTACCTATTTATTTATTTTATTTTAAGCATTTGTCAGTGATACATTTTTAAATGAGGAAAGTCCAATTAAGTTCCCATGATGAGCAATGGTTATCTCAAATATATGTTATTATGTATGGTTTGACAGGCTATTTAAATTAGTTATTATCCCTCCATGTGGCACATGAGAAATTGTTGCCCCTCAGTGACCACAGCAGATCTTTGCCCCGAGGAGATAGCAGATTCAATCCCAGGTAGGGTGAAGCAGCAAGTACCGAGTGACTGAGATTACAAAACTGCAATTACCACTGCACCCTTGAGCAACACACTTAACCCCAGGAAGAGTTTGCTACTGCTAGACATGCCAATTAGCGCCATATATGTCACTTACACTTTGAGTAATGAATGACAATCCTGCGCAGAGCTGACTAAAAATATATCTGCTTAAAAGCATACTGGAATTAGACTTTGCCGAATGTACAGCCTGGATTTCTGTGGTTCCGAATATAGCCGGCTTTAGTCATATTGATGACGTCAATTCATATTTTGGCTGTGAAGTGTTTGGATGTTGTTGAGTGGATGAGTGGATGAGTGAGATGACACAGAAGTGCACAAGATCAAAGCCTCAAAGGAACGTCGGAGGCTGAGGATGTCAGAAACGCTGAGCCAAACACACCGGATATCAAAAAAAGCTAATTCCTAAGGGCCGATCCTCTTGTACGAGTACAAACACACCTCAAGAGACACCACGCATATGATGTGCAGCAAAACTCAGCATATAACCTAACTTTGTTGCTAAAACAGTCTCTTTTTACTGTGCTAAACATACGTAATAGTAGTCAGAAAAAAACTATTTTTTACTGTTTATTGACAAAATCTATCAAAAATGTATATTTTAGGTTGATTATGAGAACCATATTGATGCATCCAGCTATTAAGGCTAATACAGTATTAAATTGAAGAATATGCATTCGAAGATGCAGTCATGTAATATCAAAATAGCCATTTTGTCATTCTATCATGTCCTACTTCTAACCTGGGATTTTTATCAAGTGCTTCAACTTGTGCCACTTGACTGCTGTCTCACCTGACTACTGCAGATTTATTTAGACTCAATGCTCAGGCACTCATATATTTGTAGATAGACATCAGAGGATGTAAATAGTTCAAAGCAAACTTGTGGTGTTATCTAAAATGTAATGCAGGCTCACTGGAAATATGTACTTCAGCCTACATTTTTGTGATCCAGCAAAACTGCACTTTAACATACACTGGATTGAAGGAGGAAATCATAGTGCAGAAAAAGTAAACTTGTGTTTATAGGAAATAATCCTGGACCAGGCTGTATCCTGAGCAGCTGCTGTGGTGCATGGAGGTGTGGACAGCATGAGACTGACTCCTGTGACGCTCCAAGGATAGACGAGTCTCGCTGACGCCCAGCTTCTCCAGCCACTGGCACCTAGACTGCAGTTCTGCACAAGACATCTGGCCATAGTAGAAATAGTCGTGCCCATGTGAGCCTGGTTTCTCTCAAGGTTTTTTAATTCTTCACTTTCGCCAATTGGTGAAGTTTTTTCCTCGCCGCTGTCACCACTGGCTTGCATAGTTCAGGACCTGTAGAGCTGCGCATTGATGGATTTGCTTTTCAGCGTTTGGACTATCAGCAGTGAATATTAAACCACACTAAACTGAGCTAAACTGAACTTTAACTGAAAACTGGACTGACACTGCTTCAATTTACTATAATCTTCTACGTGAAGCTGCTAGACACAATCTACATTGTAAAAGCGATATAGAAATAGAGGTAAATTGAATTGAAATGACGGTTTGCTTGTTTGTATAAGAGACACAATCCCACTGGAAGCCAGACACACTATTTCAACACATTAACAAAAAGAGATGCATGTACCACAGTCTAAAGGCGGTGATTTTTTAAATTCTCATGACACATGCAAATACAAAAATGTGCAGCAAATAGCACAGACCACATCGAAAATTTTAAAATATGAGTTTGCGTTTCCGAAAACCGTCGTTAGACAACTGAGGTTGCAGGTTCCGTCATTACAAACATACTTCAAGAGTTCACACTTAGCTGATGATTGATTATAAAGCTTGTTTTGCATGCACTGAGCTAATAAGATCCTCGAGCCCGGGGTTCCCTCCCATTTGCAAGGCAAGAGGGGAGTTTGAGCTCAGGTAGATCTCAAGAACTCCTCTGCTGTAGTAGCTAATGAACAGATAGTGATTGCTCTTAAGAGATAACTACTTACTAGGAGCATGTCTATGGTACCGATTTGGATTAGACAATTAACTCAAGTTGCATGTTTTTGGACAGTGGGAGGAAACCGGGGAATCAGGGGGTAACGCGAGCACAGGGAGAATGTGTAAACACAGCACAGAAACATCAGCTGGCTTGGTAGAGACTAGAACCAGTGATGTTCTTGCTGTAAGGCAACAGTGCTACCGTGCCATCCATCCAGCAAAGGAGGAGGAATAGGGGTGGATAGGGGTATTCTTTAAAATTAAAATGGCTGTGATATGGAACTTAGGGTAATTATAGTGGCTTAGGAATCGTCTGATTGGTGAATCATAAATTAAATAATGCGGGACCAGCCGCAAGCAATTATAAGCACATGATCCTCACGAAATTAGTTTATAAATATAGTTCACTTCATTGATATGCCATTTCTCAAATCCGTTGTTTCAACGAACATTCACAAACTGCATCGCAAACTTGCACGCTTGCAACTACACCTCTAGAGCTGTAGTTAGAAGCATAGTTCCTGGTTGTGTTCTATTCCCTGTTTTCCCCTCTATGCCCTATTCATTTAGAACAGTCTAGCATTTCAACTTGGAATGCAAATTACACCTAAGAGAGATGACTTTAATGCTTACCTTTTAAATCCTTCTAAGTATTTTTTGCAGTTCAGTTTTAGCGATCTTCATATTGACAATTGCGTTCCCTTCGTAGTGCACTTTGAAAACATTTACGCCATTTTGAACACAGCCTTAGCTCATGATGAAAGCTTTAGGTGACCTATTATTTAAAAGCGGAATTTATGTTACGTCTCCAAAGCTTGGGAAAACAAAAATATAGTTTATGGTAATGCTTTTAATTTAAAGTGGACTGAATGTGTCAAATTGTAAAAGTAGACTTTTCAAAAAAAAAAAAATAAATAAATAAATAAACAAACAAACAATCAATTTCCTACTTAATAATAATAATAATAATAATAATGTGATTTTAAAAGTGATTTTATATGGAATATTCTCAATAACATTTGTAAAGGAAACATATATAGTTCCTATTTGTGTCGTTTATATAAATTTCAAATAATATGAAAAACGAGAGCATTTTTTTTTACCAAAACTAATATTGGATTTATTATTATAATTTTTTTTTAAGTCTTTGAGCGAGTAAAACAGTATAATTTGCACAAAAAAAATCTGTGGTGTTTCTCTAAAGAAGTAGTCACTCCACCTGTTTAGAGCATCATTATGAACTAACATGGTTCAAAAGACAGATCTGCGACAGAAAAACTACAGTTTTGGGAAACACTTGTCACTACATCATTCTTTTCCCAAACGATGCATCATAGTTATGTAATTGTTTGGGAAACGCACTTTGGTCTTATGTTTTTTGGATGTTTATATACTTTTTTCTCTGCTAATCTGACAAACTGCACAATTAATATTACCTCTTGACTTGACACAGCCAGGTTTGTCACTTTTTGGGTCCCCAGAGACATTTACATTTCGGTGTGTACTTGTATGCATTTCAGCTCTCTCGGCCACCATAATATATATCAGTTAACCGGAAGAACAAAGCAGTTTGACATCATTTCAAACCAAATCAGGCCAAAATTAAATGTTATTTGACTCAGTGGCAAATTACAGAGCTTGTGCAAAACATCTACGTACATAGCTATCAGATGCTGTGGTGTTCTCAATGCTGTAATTTCAGTTTTATGTCTATTTCGGTACTGAGTGGGGGAACTGTGCAGCATGTATTTAGATTTTCGTCGAAATGCTGTTCTTAGCGGTGTGGGTGGCATTTGGATGATCACCAACAGTTTACAGCTGCTCAGGTAACTTATACCTAAACAAAGAATGTTAAAGAGCTTTACTGTGAGAACCCAAGTAGCAAAGAATTCTGGCCCAGATTTGGCATAAAGCTGGCACAGCAGGGATTCATCCGGCACTGGCATACAGCATGTGGGCCAAACATGGCTGGGTTTGGCAGAGGTGGCACTGCCTTTAAGGCAGCACACAAGATTTGGCCCAGATTGTATAAATTGATATGTGGGCCACATAAGTTTGCTCATTCTTGACCCACATTTAAAACAAATTATAATCATTTTTGAAAAAAAATTCTACCAATCAGGTCACTTTGAGAAAAAGTATGCCCATAGTGTGCCTAGAGTGCAATGCTTCATGGGTTTATCAATTTCATTGCAATCGTGACACACCAACCTATCTGGCCCAGTTTAGGCCTAGTTATGAGTAGGGCCACACGGAATTTGCGCGCGCAGATTTCCGCAGATTTTTAGCCCATCATTGATTCTGTTTATTTACTGGTATAAATGTGTGTACAATTATATTTATTCAGTTTTCGAATTAATTTCAGTAAAAATATTGATTAATATGAAAATATTCATATGATTTGTTTGCAATACAGTTTGTAAAGTACTATTTTCTGTCTTTTAGAAGAGATTTTGTACGAGAGACTTGCTTTCTTTACCAAATAACCTGCATCTAATTGGATTTGCATTGTAAACATTAAATAAAAGTTAAAAATGTATTACTTTTATTTAATATATATAATTTTTAGTTATGATATTCCTAAAATCGTTCCGCATAAATCCGCAGATTTTTAACAAAATACTCCACAGAAATAGCAAAAAATTTCCGCAGATTCCGTCTGGCCCTACTTATGAGTTTTTAACTTGGCTGAGACTTGATCCATATTTGTTCCATGTTTGGCTCTTGTCTGGAAGCCAGATTTGGTCCAGTCATGCACTGTAATTCACTGTGGCATGTGTGCCAAGCAAAACCTGATTGTGTGGGCCAGAGCAGTTTTGCTATGTGGGTATCTATGGGCTTCTGAAGATGTGATACAGTAGGCTTTTCAATGGCAGCAATAGAATGACCAGACCAAATGTCATATATGCATTAAAAGTTGATTTGATGCAAAGCTTCCAGAGCTTTTGCCATGTTTGGCTCTATGACTCAATGACAGAAGCAGAATTCAAGTGGCTTCTGTGAAGCCCTGAACAACAGGGAAACACATCTCTCCTCTTTTATCAGAGTCAAAGCTTTGCTTTCTGTCTGAACTGCAGCGCAAAAGACCCTCAGCTCAATATACTTCATCTTGCGCCAGCACTTCAGCCCGTCAATCAAGAATCATCTTCAGAGAAGAGAACGGAAGAATGAAAAAATATCGGAAATAGAATTCGGAAAGAGAGGCCAATTTGACAGCCTGCATTGAGGAAAGTTGCTAAGCTTGAGTTTACTTTCTTGAAGTGATGCTTAATCTTTCAGTTCTAACAATCTTCCTTTAAGCGTGAATGTGAAAAAAAAAAGATCTTAAAAAAATGAGAGGAGAGCAGCATTTTAAAAATATGCATGAAATGATACATTAAAGAGGCCACTCATGCGTTTGAGGAAGGATTAGTTTAATGAGACACAAGGATTTATTACTCTTGACTGAGCATGACAGCCTACATATTAAAATGGCACGTATAATCTCACAACGTTGATATGAGGCAAAAAACATGTCAAGCAGGGTGACCCTTCCCAGTTCAGAGGTTCAAAGGCAACACAACTCTGCGCATTTCACCCTAAATGTCTAGTTGTTTCATGTCAAAAGAATATATCAGACTTGTTATATGTATATTTTTTCCCATATATAGATTAGTCAAATGCATATCCGTTTGTTCTCGGAGGGTTTAATTAAGCATATTAAACCAGCAAATCAAGGAGTCCTTTAAGGTATGTCTCCAAGGTCTAAAAAATGGCAAGGAGATATATATAGTTTTTTAAAAGGATGTTGATAGAGGAGAGGCTTCAGTATGATCAATAAACTGCTTTTGTAAGAAGAAAGAACACAGATTACTTCATGAAGCAGTCTGTTGGCTAATCTTCAAAATCTTTGTCATAAAACAATCAATTTGGGCTGATCTCTTCTGGCAATGGAAAAAACGAAAGTTTATACATGGTCAAAGACAATTTTGGCAAATGATTAATTCTGTCTTCAAAAATATTTGTTTGCATTGTTACCAGTAGACAGGAGAATCAATAAAGTCTAGAGATTGTGATTATTTGGCACCCTTTCAGAAAATAACAAATTATAGGATTTTGACTTATAGCAAGGACACAATATAATTTATTCTTAAATGAATTAGCTTTAAAAAAGCCATCCTAAACATGTGGAACCATTTTAAACACAGGAAACGTGCTTTTTGAACATTTTTATGTTAAAAGGTAATCACATGATCACATTTTTACATGAAAATGATACAAAACCACATATTTCATCTGTCATCTATCATTTCATGTGCTTTCATTATCTAAGGTTGTACTGTACAGTATTATGAATTCTATTATTCCAAGGTCTGTTGAAATTATGTTTGCTGAATGGGTGGAAGGTGCATCCAGAATGGTTGTTTTCACAGAATAAATCCTTTCAGTCTTAAAATGTACAACAGCCTTCTGCTTTGAGTATAATGCCTGTCTGGGTTTATTCTGCGACAACAACCTAAAAGTATTTTAACCTGCTTATAACAGTACATGGCTACTTGCCACAAAACATAGAAATGATCCCAGAACATTGTTCTGAGAGGCAATAATTTATTAGTTCTTGAATTAAAGGCAAAGCAGACAGATATGAAAACAGCTGAATGGAGAATATATTAACCTACATATTTTTTTTTTCACATGATAGTGCAAACCGTCAAAAACAGCAGCATGACAGAAAAGCAGAAACCTTATTTGTAAGTATAATGATGTGAACGCATTCACCGATGATTAAAAGTTCACGGATGAGCCTTACTTTTTATTGGCTGTTATCTTGGTTAACATAGCTTGTAATGTTGCGACTGACCAATCAGAATAAAGTATTCTAGACAGCCGTGTAATAAACTTGTTTAATGCACAGTAAGTTCCAGTCTAACTCGATGACAGCTGACAGAGCCTTTATTTACTGTATCTCTGTGATCTCGAGTACACCAACATGTGCTTCGCCATGGAACCATGGGGATTAACCAACTTGCAAATATGCTACAAAATATTTGCAAAGAGTTTCCTAAATGTTATTGACTTTATTCTTTGATGTGCAAACATGTGCAGCCATTGGAACCCTATTGGCTTTAGACTTCTGCTCTCATTCACTTACATCGATTTTTTTCTTGGCCATAAAAAACAGCTTATTATGCTGCTTTGTGTTTTTCATTTTTCTAAACCAGAGCACCCGAGGAAACCCAATTCAACAGGGGGAGACCATGCAAACTCCACACAGGAATGCCAACTGACCCAGCCAAGGCTCGAACCAGCAACCTTCTTGCTGTGAGGTGATTATGCTACCCACTGCGCCACCATGAGGCCCTAATTTAATCATTCATTCATTCATTCATTTTCTTTTCGGCTTAGTCCCTTTATTAGTCTGGGGTCGCCACAGCGGAATGAACCGCCAACTTATCCAGCATATGTTTTATGCAGCGGATGCCCTTCCAGCTGCAACCCATCTCTGGGAAACATCCAGACACACTCATTCACACTCATACACTGCGGAAAATTTAGCCTACCCAATTCACCTTTACCACATGTCTTTGGACTTGTGGGGGAAACCGGAGCACCCGGAGGAAACCCACACAACCACGGGGAGAACATGCAAACTCCACACAGAAATGCCAACTGACCCAGACGGGGATCGAGCCAGTGACCTTCTTGCTGTGAGGCGAACTACCCACTATGCCACCGTGGCACCCCTAATTTGATCATTAACTACAATTATTATTCATAGATATTTCTCCATACACCAATGAATTGGAAATTCTAAAACAATTAATGAAAAGAGCTTACTTCCGCATTTAAGAAATAGGTCAATATGAGCTATTAGATATTCCCCTGTCATTTACATGCACACAAATGATCTCTCTCTTGTGTGTGCCCTCTTTCTCAGCCTTTGACTGATTCAATGCAGGGACCAGTGGATCTAATATGTCAAAAATGAGAAAATTGAAGAAAATTAGGTCAAATATTGCACCGCAAAGTGCAAAGGGAGTTTTTACTGCTCTACAATCAACGCTATCTCACAGCAATTCGTAACTTTTGATTTAGTGGCTAATTTGTATGAATTCGTACGATCTAATTCGTACAATTTAGTACGATTTGCTCATCACCCAATGACGATTGGGTTTAGGGGTGGGGTTGGGTGCCACGCCTCCTTTTTTAAATCGTACATTTTCGTACAACTGAACTCGTACGAATTAGCCACTAAACTGCCAAAACGTAAAATGCTTACGTTTTCTCGTGAGATCAGGCTGCTACAACTTAGCAAATGCACAACCTGGAGGCAACCCTCCATCGCGCTTTTTTTTCACCCTCTAAGACGTGCATTTAAAATCCTTTAATGCACAGCAATTCACTGATTGTCCCTAACAAAAATGTTAAAACTTGTTTCAAGAATTCATGAACTCAAAGAACCTTACTAACCATTAAACCCATTATTCATACCACTCATCACAGTTTTTAGCAGGTGAGACGGGATAACATAAGAGAAATGTGAAGTGATTCAGGAGAAATCATTTTCTTCAGCTAAGCAGAATTAGCATTCCTACCAAGACGGTACCACTCAGTTCAAGTCCATTAAAAAGTACTTTCATTCCTAACATTATATGAGTGTCTTAGCCAAGCTAGATTTCTGCCAAATTTGAAATATGCGTTCTCGCTGAAGTATAAGACTTTAAGATGATTTTATATATTTAAATACAAGCATATATCTGACAAATGTAAAATAATGACTTTAATTATCTTCCTTACGCAGAGACGGCTCAGCGGCCTGACAATGAAAAACACTCTTGACAAAGTCATTTAAAAGTTTGAGGTGTGAAACGGGAGAGGGACGAGTAGTTGAGGAGCACAGGAAGCAATCTCATTCCAATCATATTCCATTTCAGGATACACATCAAATCACATTTAGTCGCTGATTTTAAATGGGGCTGGAAATAAGTGTAGAGATCCAAAGTGAAATAGCGTGCACACATACGCACACATCATGACAGTAAATGTGACAGAGATCAGATCTTGACCGGGAAAGCCTGGTGTGCTGAATCTTCATGAAGTTTTAATGGGGTAGCACTTGTTCAATCTTGTTATATTTTATTTGCTGCTTACCCGTAATCTCTGCAGGGATGGAATGCTTGCATATAGATGACCACTTATACATTATATGATGGAAGCTAAACCACTATTAACTTGCAAGACCCTTGGCAACCCCAAAAAATATACCTGTGTGATGTTCTAAAGTTTTTGCAGACTCTTCTTGTCCAAGTGATATATGGACATTTGTTCACATGTATTCATATTTGATCTCACTTATTACCAGCGTTGGGCATGTTCCTTTAAAAGAGTAGTTACTAGTTACTTCTCACAAATAGTAGCTTAGCTTAGTAACTGAGTTACATAAATATAAAAGTAACTAATTACCTTATTTCATCTCAACGAGGGAAAATTGGTGCTTATATTTCATTCATTCATTTTCTTTTTGGTGTAGTCCCTTTATTAATTTGGGGTAGCCACAGTAGAATAAACTGACAACTTATCCAACGTGTGTTTTACATAGTGGATGCGCATCTAGCTGCAACCCATCACTGGGAAACATCCATACACACTTATTCATCACACATACACTATGGACAATTTAGCTTACCCAATTCACCTATACCACATATCTTTGGACTGTGGGGGAAACCGGAGCACCCGGAGGAAACCCACGCAAACACAGGGAGAACATGCAAACTCCACAAAGAAATGCCAACTGACCCAGCCGAGGCTCAAACCAGCGACCTTCTTGCTGTGAGGCGACAGCACTACCTACTGTGCCACTGTGTCGCCCTTCTTCAGTGCAGCTCTTGAAATATTGATGTGTTTATTTCTTCATCTAAGTAGTGAGATCACTGGTGCTGAAAACACAAGTATCACACATTAGGCCTCATTCGCTAATAATAGCATAGGTTTGTCATATTTGTACACACATTTGAACCTCTCACAAAAAAATTCTGCCTAATTCACAACACGTACACACTGTACGCACATGAGCTTGTTCTTAAACTCGTCCTTCTATTAGTGAATATGGACTTGCGTGAGCACCCTATGTGCACAAGGTTAGTAATTTACATAATACACACCCAAATAAGCACCATATTTGAGCTTTCTGAAAGAAAAGAGTGATTAGTTGAATTTAAAAAAAGTGAGTAAACTCGTTGCTCTTTATATATATATA
>CAIGQQ010038854.1:1687019-1721912 GCA_903798035.1 Danio albolineatus | reverse complement strand
TTTTTTTTTTTTACAAACAGATTGGGAAAACTGCAGGTAAAAATTTGTTCTATGACATCAAACAAGTGTTAGTGTTTTTATATAACATGATGAAATTAAAAAAAAAGAAAATAATCATCACAAGAAAGTAATAAAATCGTTTGTTACAACATTAATGGAATGGATGTTCTTGGCTGGTGGAAGATGAACAAACAATAGCCAACAAATTTTAAAGCGCTGAAGCTACAGATGATTCAAAAAATGTTCCTCCACAAAAACACGTTTACAAAGCCTAATATTGGTAAGTAAAGGATTTTCAATTTATAACTAAATATTAACTAACTTATAAATGCATAATGTAGACAGAGTAGACTATATAATCTAATATTGGCATTATTCTTTTAATATTCAGCTTCACCATCACCTTAAGGCCAGACCGTGAAGAGAAAGTGGCGAAACAAATCTCGCAGAGCCTTTTATTTAGTGTACATCATGTACATATTCTAACAAAATTATCTCATTGTTGTTACCTGATACAACTAGAACACGCACCAAAATCTTTGTTCCCCCTCAGTACGCTGCTAGATGCATGCCATGCAGAGATTTACCTGCTGGTCAGTATGCTGCTTTTATAAATGTGGCATGTGTTCTTTTATAACAAGTTTTGATTGCGAGCGAGAAAATGTGTTTGCCTTCAGATTCTAAGAAATAAAAATATCCAGACAGAATAGCATAACTCAGGGTTGAAAAGCGCACATTATGCAGTGCATTTCACCTGCCATCTAAAGGCAACCATTAAATTTTCATAATGGGCTATTGTATGATGGATGCACTGCACAGCCTGCACTTTATCTCCACATTTTCCCCATAATATCACATTGACTCTGCACTCCGTCTTCTTTCCTATGCTTTTCCACTTCAGATTTACTGTTCACCTCGTAGCATTCTGGCTCTCTCACCGTCTTTCTCTGGAAGCGTAATAAGATAACACTCTGTCTGAATATTGATAACTCATATAATGCAAACACAAACTTCTCCAGAGAAATATGAATGAAATACGAGAAAGCCCAACAGACCTGCAAGTTGCTGTACTGCTACAAAAATTTACATCTCAATCTCATAGTCTGACAGGAATCGAAAATTAGACGTGTATGAACAAATGCAATACCATGACAAATCCTAAAAAATGCATTATTAATAATTTCAACAAAGAGGTTAAACCCTCTGCACCTCATACAGTAAATCATAGTTGAAATGCCTTGATATTGAACAGAAATAGCAACAAAGTTCTCATTGATTGAACCTGAGTATGTACTGTACAGTGCATCACTGCGAACTTACAGCTTTATTAGAAAGAAGTGTGTTTAAAGACACATTAATTTTAAAGGCACATTACTGACATCTTAAAGTCTGTTAACTTACTGTATATATTAAGTATTACACGTAATAAATATTTCACAACACACGCACACACACACATTCTGATCTTACTGGCATTATGTCAAGGCAGCAGAGTGTACAAGAGCTCAAATGAAAGTCAGTCATCATGTATTCACCATCATGTCATTCAAAATCCATAAAATATTAATTAATCTTTAGAGTAAAAGAAATTATTAATTAACAAGCAAAAAATGTTTAGAGTGCTTAAAATTGGTCCTAGATCTCAAACATATTTAATATATACCCTTACTGAGCACTTTACTAGGTACAGTACGCCTTACTAGTACCGGGTTGGACCCTCAACAAGGTACTGGAAATACATGATACTACATGATAGCATCACGCAGTTGCTGAAGATTGTGCGTCATCCTGCTGGAAGCAGCCATAAGAAGATGTGGTCATAAAGGGATGGACATTGTCAGCAACAATACTCAGGTATGCTGTGGTGTTGACACAATGCTCAATTGGTTATAATGGGCCCAAAGTGTGGCAAGAAAATATACCACATACCATAACACCACCACCCCCAGGCTGAACTGTTGATACAAGGCAGGACGGATCCATGCTTCTTATGTTGTTGATGCCTAATTGTGACCCTACCATCCGAATGTTGCAGTAGAAATCGAGACTCATTAGACCAGGCAATATTTTTCCAATCGTCTATTGTCCAATTTTGATGAGCCTGTAGCCTCAGATTCCTGTTCTTAGCTGACAATAGTGGCACCCGGTGTGGTCTTCTGCTGATACAGTATAGCCCATCTGCCTAAAGGTTTGTGTGTTCAGAGATGCTCTTCTGAATACCTCGATTGTAACGAGTGGTCATTTGAGTTACTGTTGCCTTTCTATCAGCTCAAACCAATCTGGCCATTCTCTTTTAACATCTAGCATCAACAAGGCATTTGCACTCACAGAACTGCCGCTCACTGGACATTTTCTCTTTTCTGACTATTCTCTGTAAACCCTAGAGATGGTTGTGCACGTTTAAAGTCACTTAAATCACCTTTACTCCCCATTCTGATGCTCAGTTTGCACTGCAGAGACTGTCTTGACCATGTCTACATGCCTAAATGCATTGAGTTGCTGCCATGTGAATGGCATTGGCTAATTAGAAATTTGTGTTAACAAACAGTTGGACAGGTGTACCTAATAAAGTGGCCGGTGACTGTAAAAATGTTTCATATTTCTTTTCATTTGTTTTCCAAGCACGACAGATTTGTTTATCCAAAATGAAAAGGCAGTCTGTGCTTTGTTCATAACAATGAATCCAGCTTTGAAGCCTTCTCTTTATGTGTTGGTGTTTAAATATCCAGCTGTTAATGTTATCTTTTCTCTGCTGGCACGTTGGACTGTTGTCAGATGGCAAGTTTCAACAAATCGCTATTGAATAGCCATCTTTCATTTATTCAGAGCTGCGGAGGTAATGATGCAACTGTTCTGCAAAGGTGAGAACTTATATGTAGCATGTAATCGTAATAACTGTTTGCAGGTAACAACGTTTGCAGTTTTGGTGAGATGGGAAAAAAGTAATAAAATAAATGTAATGTGAGAGAGATCAGATGTCACGTATGAAACATCTTCACAAACACTCTTTTCAACCATCAAGTACTGTATTGTTATATCTGCAGTATATCTAAGCAGTAAAACAATCACAGAACTACGGTTGTATGTTTATAGTTGTATATATGTTTATATATAAAATGTTTATAGTTCAAATACAAACACTGACGTCTATGGTATTGATCGAAAAAGAATAAATGAAGCGACTTAATGCTTCAAAAATGTTTTACCTATTACATTATGCTAATACAACATTCATTCATTTTCCTTTAGTTTAGTCCCTTAATTCATCAGGGGTCGTCGCAGTAGAATGAACCGCCAATTTATCCAGCATATGTTTTACATAGCCATACATGCTTATCCATCTGCAACCCAGTACACACCATACATATACATTACAGCCCATTTAGTTTATTTAATTCATCTGTACCACATGTCTTTGGACTGTGTGGGAAACCAGAGCACCCAGAGGAAACCCACGCAAACATGGGGAGAACATGCAAACTCCATGCAGAAATGCCCACTGACCCAGCCTGGACTCGAACCAGCGACCTTCTTGCTGTGTGGCAACAGCGCTAACCACTGAGCCGCTGTGTTTTATTGTGTTTGATGCAGCAGGAATGTGAACCAACACCTCCAAATCAGAGTGCTTGATCGGATAATGGTAGCTGCAGGCTCAGTTGCCCCAGGTGGAGGAGTTCAAGTATCTTGGGGTTTTGTTCAAGAGGATGGAATGTGAGATTGACAGACAGATTGGTACAGCGGCAGCAGCAATGCACTCAGTGTACCAGTCTGTTCCGAAGGGGGTGCTGATTCTACTCTCAACGCATCATTGACCCAAAAGACAAGATCTCAGAAACAAGCGGCCAAATGAGCTTTCTTTTCAGGGTGGCAGGGTGCACCTTTAGAGATATCTTTCAGATGGGAGGTACTTTGATTAGATGAGATCATGTGATCCAGAGGTATATAAAAGAGCAACATGCTGTGATCAATATTGTCTGATGAAGAGCCGGTGTGCTCGAAATGTCACACGCTTTGTCATAGCTTATTAATAAATAATAACTTTTTGAAGCTTTGATGTTGCCACCATTATTAATTTTTTCCACTTTTTTTTTGTTTGGATGAGCACCCATTTAGATAAATGTGCTTTTGTGCATTTTTTTAGACGCACTAGGACTAGAGCCACAGATCCTTCACATCAAGAGAAGCCAGGTGAGGTGGCTCAGGCATCCGTTTCGGATGCCTCCTGGACGCCTCCCTGAGGAGCTATTCTGGGCTTGTCTCACCAGGAATACGCCCCGGGGAAGACCCAGGACACACTGGAGGGACTGTCTTTCAGCTTGCCTGAGAACATGTTGAGATCCTGCCAGAGGAGCTGGAGGAAGAGTCTGGGGAGAGAGAATCTGAGGTTTCTTAATGAAACTGCTGACCTTTTGACCTGGCGGTTGATGGAAGAATGGGCAGAAAAATGTGCTCAGTTTATCCAGATTTGTGTGTATCATTTATTTATTTTTATATAATTTACTTGTCAGTTTTGTGTCCCAAAAATGACAAGTTTGGCATCATGTACAGATCCTAATGTTGTTAAAAAAATGACACATTTCTGACCAACAAAACATTTAGTCATGATTTAACCAAAGCAATTGCACTGATCAGTTCTTGCTTTCCATGAATTGGATCCATAATCTCAAAGATTCTAGCACAGGGGGGCTCAATCCTGGTCCTGGAGATCTAGCTTCCTGCAGATTTCAGTTGCAACCCATATCAAACACACCTGCCTGTAATTATCAAGCGCTGTTCAGGTCCTATTTAATTGGTTCAGGTGTGTTTGATCAGGGTTGGAGCTGAACTCTGTAGGAAGGTAGATCTCCAGGACCAGGATTGAGCACCACTGTTCTAGCACCATGCCATTTTATTTTAGATGAAGGAAGACAGAAATGCACTTGGAATGTCATGAATGTGAGTAAATGATTTGAAGATATTTAGAAGAACAATACCTTTAAGTGCCCATTCAGAGTGAGTGCAGTTGAAGAATAACTAGAGTCAATGACATATAAGGTTGTGCAAATCTGTTTCCTTTCTGCCTTGTCAGAAATGTTCCTGTTTATGTCTATTACAGTACAAATGGCTGATGGCTGACTTTTAAATAGACATACTTTGTCATTCATTCATTCATTTTCTTTTCGGCTTAGTCCCTTTATTAATCTAGGGTCGCCACAGAGGAATGAACCACCAACTTATCCAGCATATGTTTCACGCAGCGGATGCCTTTCTAGCTGCAACCCATCACTGGGAAACATCCATTTACAGTACATCCATTTAGCTTACCCAATTCAGCTATACTGTACTACATATCTTCGGTCTTGTGAGGGAAACTGGAGCACCCGCAGGAAACCCACGCGAACTTGGGCAGAACATGCAAACACACAGAAATGCCAACAGGCCAACAGACGCCTTCTTGCTGTGAGGCGATCATGCTACTCACTGCGCCACCATGACGCTAGACATACTTTGTGATTTCCATAATTGTTATCAGTATTTTCTGTATAGCTGTTCTCAAACGGGACAGCTATAGTATAACATTAGAGGTTTTCAACAGTATTATGATAATATCATTGATTACAGGTGTACCTGCACTTAAATGGACTCTTTTCATGCTGGTCAGATTTGTTCTGAATGATTCTTGGCCAACAAAAAGGTCAAATGAGGAGAGCAGAAATCATCAAATCTCCTTTTTTATAGAAATTTTATTTATCAATCGTCAATCTCAGGGTCAGTTTTGCAAAACACTTCAAATGCATTGTTGAAAACAGAGATGGCCAAGCAATTTTAGCAAACCATTCACAATCTACAAGACAAATCACACACAACCAACCACATGCACACACACACAAAGCTCTCAATCAATACCACGCTGCTCCCTTTTGCCATAAGTGTTAACCTTGAGATGTCAAATTTCATTTCCTCTACACCAAACTGTATGTTATAACTCCTCCATCCATATTTGTGACATCTGCTTACAATGGTGCAGATTAAGTTGAGTGGCTGGCACAGTTTACGGAACAAATACAATAAGTTCAAGTGTTAAATGGAGAGCAGCTGCACGGCACTTCCTCTACATAAAGCATTTGGAACAGAACCAAGTGAACAAGAATAACACCCTGCTGTAGTCAAGAGAAGCATTGACCCTGTAAAACCATGTGACAATTGCCTCCACAACAGTAATGCAAAGTATCCATCACGAGAGCTAAAATGCTGTGGGACGGATTATAGTTTTGCTAATCTCAGCTCCACTCGATCCCCAGAGTTATGCTTCCTGTTTTCTCCTGGAGAGGAAACAGTGTAATGAGTGCATTCTATAGGAGGGGCGTCTCCAGGAGCAAAATAGACTTTCCTGGCAAAGGGTCCAATGTTATTTGGACTGCACCCAGAGAGACACTCCCAGGAAGTCTCAGGGTGGACACCTTACACGACTCCTTCAATCTCTTCCTGCCTGCATTCTTAAGATACAATACCATACAGTACGCTTTTCATCTTGCACAGCATGCGTTCCTACAAATCACCTCTGTTTTTTTTAATCATGTTAGCTTTTTCTGTTGTACTGCGGATAACAATTTTCTACCTCCTTCGCCATTGTTCAGTTTAAAGTTTGACTAATTTCTCATACCTCCTACTTTAAGAAAGGTAATTTTGGGTGAACTTTTTTTAAAACCCGAAGGTATTGACAGACAATGCGTGATTTCCAAATGGATTATTTTGCCATCTTAACACATTGGTAAGGGGACACCCTTTGTGAGGACATTCCAGAATTTACAAGTTAGTTAATGAAGGGAACATTTGATGGTCATGCCTTAGACCAGGGGTCATCAACTAAATTTGTCAGAGGGTCAGAGTTTTGCCAGACAGTCTTCTAGGGGGTCGGACCCCCAAGAAGACAATCAAATAAAAATCTAATTTCGGCTTAACATTATGTTTAACGTTTATACTTTTTCCATTTCATTACAAAACTGAAGGCATTCGATTCAGGCTCCCATCACCTACACCACAGTCAACCACTAGGAGTGATTGATATTTTGTCTCAACTCAATTAGGCTAAGTCAACAGGGGTAAATGTTACTTTTGCTATTGACTAAGCCCTGTGAGCAGCCCATTTCAGCATAGTGATTTGAATTAAAGCCCACTTAACATTTCATTTGATGTGCGAACATTATTTGTGACCTGTTTTGTTCTGCAGAATATTTATTTACCATGCTATTTTAAGTTGTACCAGATTGTTTTTACTCCTTTTTTTAGTCCAGAGGCAGACATCCCAAGTCTCCCGGAAGTTCCGTGAGTCTCCCGCAAATGCATAGAGACTCCAGGATGCCCACAAACCAATGATAATCTCCCGGAAATCGTGCGTCTACCTCCCGCTCCTCAAATACGTTGCGCACCCCTCTACCGCATCCCTCCTGTCTCTTCACCACACACGTCGCGCACACTCCGCCTACACCCCAACCGGTCTTCACTTATGCTAAAAGCTGTTTGAAACAATAAATGCTTAACGCCGCATGGTCCGAGTCTGTCCTCCTTTCGGAGTGTAGCCTAAATATAGTCAGAAATGGTGGTTATTCTGACAAGAGACTCAGTTGTTGTTACTCTTAGCTGCTTTAATAGTGTGGACCACTATTTTATTTTTGATCCTCACAATTTTGGAATCCAGTCGTGGGCCGGATTGAACGGCTCAGTGGGCCGGCAGCTGATAATCAGTGTCTTAGACCCATCAAAAAACTAATTTTAAAAGCACTGCCATATATTGTAGGGCCATGGTCCCCACCACAGACTGGTCAACCCTTGACAAAGGCCCTTCATGGTCCAACTGGATGTGCCTGAAAGGTGCGCGCATCGCCTGCCAATATGTGCACCTACACCGTGCACCTCCAATTGATATAACGAAATTTCACGTGGAAAGGAAGCAGTATGTGAACAGCCTCTAAGGCTACTGTTACTCCAGCAGTTTACCTTTTTCTAACACAGACATGCTGGATGGCAGTTCGTGGGTCCTTCACTCTGCCTTTTCCCCTTGGTAAAGAAACTTACCAAAGATGTATGTTTCTTACTTATTTTACTAGTTTGTGAGTTTAATTTTGGCGCTCAAGTGACCGTGATGTAACCAAGAGAATACAGTCATTCTTCAAAATAAAAGATTTTTTTAAATAAAAGATTGTTCAAACTCAGATAATTAATAAAACGGAAATTATTAATGACTTCTTGTGTGACCCGGGAACAATTTATCAACAGACCGGTACGGTCAGCAGCCCGGGGATTGGTGATCACTGCTGTAGGGAAATTCACCCAATATAATTTTTTAGAACACTCTATAATGCAAATCCAGTGAGTTTTTGGTAAAACTGTATATAAAAAGGCTGAAAAACACAAAAAATATCTATGAAAACTAATATCTTTGTTCTTGATTAAAACATATTTGATCTGATACAGACTTTCGTAAACTTTATTGTAAATTTGATGTAGAATTATATATGTATATATATGTGTGTGTGTTTGTGTGTGTGTGTGTATGTGTGTGTGTGTGTGTGTGTGTGTGTGTACTTTGTGTGTATTTATACATATATGCATAAATAAACACATACTGCATATAAAACACAAAAAATATACAAAAGAAATATATTTGTATTTATATTCTATAAATATAATTATAATATAATATTATTTCTATTTTTTTATTTCTATTATATCTATTCTTATATTTATAAATATAAACAAATATTTAATACAATATAGTCATGCATATATTTATATACACAAAATTAAAGACAGTACACACAAATATGTTTTGTAAAAACTTTTATTTTGCACGAGATTAATCATGATTAATTGTTATTCATACACCTGGGGTATGAATAATTACATGCAGGCTTGACTGCACATATATTGTATATATGCACTTAATGATGAATATTTCCCCTTTTTGCCAAATAATTTCATATGGTCATTTAAAACAAAAATATTGTGTTAAAACAAAAGTTGCTTTAGAGATCACCTTTGGTCAGTATTTATATAATAACAATGTGTCGATAACAGGGCAGTCCCACATTCATACATGTTTGATTTAGTTGTTAATTTGTATTAATTTGTACAAATCTCATTCATACATTTTTGTGAAGTTAGAATTAGAATTAGTCGTAATTAGTGGGTTTGGGGGCATGCCTTTTCTGACTGAAAAATTTGTCAATAGTTTATAGTTTCCTCTTGAGATCGGGCTGAGATAATGTAGTGTAGTGTAGTGTTGCACCAAAAAAATTTTGGAAACAGCTCGAGTCTTTCTTCCTCTTTTTCTACATAGGGAGCCCTCGGCTGTTGTACGTGAAAAGCTCTTGCCATTGTCACTAGCAACCCTACAAACAGCAGATACAGACTGAACAAAAGCATCATATTTAAGAGGGAAAAAATGACAAATTAGGCAGTCCATAGCGCATAAACATTAAACGAAGAAAAAAAAACTGTTGGACTTGTACCTACTGTAATGTTAACTGTATCTGCCATCCATTCTGTCTACGAGCCAATTCCCATCAAAGACTATTTTAGTCCAAATGCCTAGAGCTGCTATATTGATATCTTTTTAATCTATCCTAATGCTATTGAATCAAAGTTAAAAAGGCTTCAAAAGGAGGAGAGATATTTCTAACAATTTACAGGAGGAAAATGAGTTCAACTAATAGACAATAGCAAATGTGGCCTTCGAGATTAGGGTTTAAAAACGTATTATAATAAAAAGAAGCAGTTGTAATATACAATGTAAGGCTAATACACTAATTTCATGAAGGTTCAGTGAGCGTCAAAATGCTTTATTAGCACTGAGGGCAAATAAGTCGTGTACATTTTGGTGTGACCATGAGCCCCGATGTTTAATAACTTACTTTCATGAAGCCTGCGACAGAATTACGACGCTATAATGACAGTCCTATGATAGACCTAGGCGCATTTTTGGAACACAATATAAATTTACCTGCTCAAAATAATGGTGGGTCATAACACAACCTCTTGAACAATAAACGCATGAAATAATCCTATTCACACACCAGTTGTTCACACCAGTGAGATCACAGAGATAAAAAGGCAGATGCAAGTCCTTCAGATCCCTAGAGAAACAATTGGACGTAATCTGTGTCCCTTAAATGTATGAATAACATCCAAATGACTGTGCAGGTAAGTAATTAAACAGACTCCGACAGAATCTCTGTCTATTGTGCTAAATGATCAAATTCCATAAGGCAACTTATTAGCATGTAAAATAAAAATTCCAAAACGATGCACACACATCACTCGCACATCAGAGATCACACAGACAGAAACTTTCAGGAGCACAGAAACCAATTAACTGGAGTAAAAAGGAAACAAATATGCTTATTTATAGATGTACATGTACAAACAGTCGTAAGGTGTGAAACTGAAGTTAAGATTGTGACTTTTTTCCCCATACCGTGAAGAACGTCCAATTAAAACGTACTATAGTGTGGTGCATGTTTTTGTTTAGGGCTGAAATTTATAATGAAATTATTTGATTTAATTGATTACAAAACAGTGTAGTGTAATGTTATAAATGGGGCTGTGCAATTAATCACAAAAAAAAAAAATGCGATTTAAGTACACACAATTTCTAAATCGCAAAGGCTGCAATTTTATCTATTAATTTATTTTTATTTTTTGTTCATGTTCTTGTGCGTATGATTTTAATATGTTAACCAATCAGAGCTGAGGCAGTACACCGGCCATTACAGCTAAGCTGAGCGGGAGAAAGATGTTAGAGCTCACTCGGCGCACGACGAAGTTGAGCAAGAGAACCGAATAGGTGCCGAACTGAATATTTACAATAGTTTTTATTTATTGTTATGACTGGAATTGAGGTTAGTTCATCTTTACTTTTTCATGTTGTCTGTTTTTAAGACAATTTAGTGCAGTTTTGTTTATTAAGCAGTTAGTACCACTGTGTACAGTATGTTTTAATTAGAGTTGAGGTTAGTAATTCTTAATTTATTTTATGTTGTCTGTTTTAAAGACAATTTTACTACAGTTTTATTTATTAAACGTAATACTATGCTATATAATTGTGAAATGTATTGCTATGCACTTCTTGTGCACTGAATGCACTTGGAATGCATGTATGTAGCTTGTTTGAAAAAGTTAATAATAATTTTTAAAAAATTAAAAATTAAAAAAATTAAAAAATCCCAATATGATTATTTTGTCCATATTGAACAGCCCTACAACAAATGTAACTGGGGGCCAAAGTACTACATGTTATACTACAGTATATATCCCAACACATGCGTTTAGGCATGTACTGTAGACATGGTCAGCAAGATCAAACGCCAGAGGTCACAGTCACCAGATTTCAATCCAACAGGGCTGCTTTTGAAACAGTAGATGTGCATCATAAATCAAAAAAGCTGTTCCAACCTGCTATATAAAAGGTGTACCTAATAATGTGAACAGGGAGCGTAATCACACACATTTGTAAAAACCGCATCCACTTGGTTTCTGTGGTAAATAAATCAGACTGTTGTACCCTGACAAATCGATACCAACATTCCTGATAACAAAATGACACTAAGCAGGCGAATAAAAATGACAAACTGGTCATAACTTGTTTACTCATTTATTTTTAGATCGATAAGTCACCGCAGCAGTCAGGTTTGTAAAGAATGCTTGGATTTGGGTGCTGAATAAATCTCCCCATACAAAGACTATACAACTGTTGCTTTACTTAAAATTCACAATGTCAGTTTAAACAAAAGTCTATTGGTTTCTACGCTTCGGTGGAAAAAAATGTACAACCCATTAGACTCACGCAGCACCTGCTCCAGTCAATTACAATTTAAAGCTCAAAAAAAAAAACTCTAATCTAATTTGGAAAAGCGAGCGCGGAGACACGTAGTCAGATGCTGATTCACTGACAGGAAATGAAGCTTCAGACGCTGCTGAATGATTATATCTGTCTGGATGTTTTCAATGGGAGGCTGTGGATTCTCAGCATTCAGTCTCAGTGTTGTACATGTTTGTTTCTGTGCCAATTTCTGTGCCAATTTCTCATTGTTAGAAATTACAAGACAGATAGATTTTATTCATTTTCCTTTAGTTTAGTCCCTTATTTATCATGGGTCGCCACAGTGGAATGAACCTCTAACTATTCCGGCTAGGGATGCACAAAATAACTGATTAACCGTTAACTGAAAGGGTGTGTTTTTAACCGATTAATGGCATCAACTAAATCAGGGGTCAGCAAACTTGTTCCTGGAGGGCGGGTGTCCTGCAGATTTTAGCTTCAACCCTGATCAAACACACCTGAACAAGCTAATCAAGGTCTTACTAGGTATACTTGAAACTGTCACGGTTCAGGGATCTGTGTGTTCCTGTCTGTGTGTGTATGTGTGTGCGTATGGTGTACTGAGTTGGTGTGAGTGTGGTTGTTTGGGTACGATTAGCGTGGCTATCTGTTTACTTTCCCCTTCAGCTGTGTGGTCACGTGGAGGGAATCACCCTATAGGCTGATTAGCGACAGCAGCTGTTTAGTGTTAGCGTGGCTATTTATACCCAGCATCCATGTCTCCAAATTGTCAGTCCGTTGTACAACGTGTGTTTGTGTCTCTCAGACTTCCTATGTGTTTATGTTGGTGGTGAGTTGCTGTGAATCTCTTCCGTTGTGGAGTTTATCTCCTATGGCTATGATCTGCTTCCTGAACTGTGTCTCATGTGATCGACTATCTGCTTCCTGAACTGTGTCTCATGTGATCGACTATGAGTTTCGTTTGTGACTGCTACTTCCTGGTTTACTGTGTGAAGTTTTCATCAGCTGTTTAGCTGCATCGTTTCCACGAGAAGATACTCCTGTATTCTCCACCGCCTCATTCACGAACTTTGTTATTTGATCCTTGTTTGATTCTAGTCTGACATTAAACTTTTCATATTTTACTCTTGCACTTGGGTCTCCCTGTTGTATCGTTACAGAAACATCCAGGCAAGTTGGAGCTAAACCCTGCAGGGACACTGGCCCTCCAGGAGCGAGATTGGTGACGCCTGATCTAAATGATTAAAAAAAGTATTATTTGATATAAAGTTTGGCTGCATAAGAGGCCGATCACAGCGAAAGCACTTTTTGCGTTGAGAGGGGCATCTTTTGAATGGTTTACTTACAGCCTAGAGTGTTTTACATGCTGCTTAGGGGTCGATCACACAATACGTGCTTCTACTTTCCCAAAAACGCCAGGCACACCACACTTCCTTTTTTGTTGACAAGGAAAAAAAGAAGTGTGGTTCGCTTTTTATGTCGCTAGGCAACGACTGAATCAGCTGCGTAATCTGCGCGAGTGTTGCTGTTGATATTAATATAAGTTTAGTGATTCAAGATTAGTTATTCACACAGCACCGGAAAACTGGTAAAGGCTACAACGGATATGCGTCCGGCTGGAAGTGTGATATGCACATTAATATAGCGGCATTTTTTATGACACTGTATAACACTAATTAATATTTTTACAGTACTGTGACGGTTAGGTTTAGGGTTGGGGAGGGGGGTAGTCGTTAAAAAATACAATTTATTGGGTAATTTAATAGATGACATAAATAATACTTGGTACAACTACTGTTTTTAGGTTACTGTGACGGTTGGGTTTAGGGTTGGGGTGGGGGTAGACGATAATAAAAAGCAATGAATGGGAAATTTAATAAATAATAAAAATAATTCTCGTTAACTTTGGGCCACAGGGCGCCACGGTGGCGTAGTGAGTAGCACGTTCGCCTCACAGCAAGAAGGTTGCTGTTCGAGCCCCGGCTGGGTCAGTTGGCATTTCTGTGTGGAGTTTGCATGTTCTCCCTGTGGTTGCGTGGGTTTCCTCCGGATGCTCCGGTTTCCCCCACAAGTCCAAAGACATGCGGTATAGGTGAATTGGGTAGGCTAAATTGTCCGTAGTGTATGTGTGTGAATGAGAATGTATGGATGTTTCCCAGAGATGGGTTGTGGCTGGAAGGGCATCCGCTGCGTAAAACATATGCTGGATAAGTTGGGGGATCATTCTGCTGTGGTGACACCGGATTAATAAAGGGACTAAGCCGACAAGAAAATGAATGAATGAATGAATGAATGAATGAATGAATGAACTTCCGGCCGCAAACGTATCCGTTCTAGCAACTACCCAGATAACTCAAAACAACAACAACAAGTCTCTCCTCCATTTTCAAAAGTCTCCACAGTTGTCTTGACAACACAAACGCTGCAGGCACCTCAACGGAAACCCCGCCTCTTCTTTCATTTGACTGGAGAATGAAATAGACATGAGAGTTTACTGTTTTTTCCGGGTAAAACCACGAGGCACGCAGGGCTCATAAGCAGCACAATATGCAATATTTAATGTGTCACAATAATTAATAATAATCTGACCAGTTAACCGTTAATATTCGGTTAATGAGCGGCGGTTGTCGGTTGGCAAAATTCACCAAAATGAGCATCCCTAATTCTGGCATATGTTTTACGCAGCGGATGGTCATCCAGCCACAAACCAGTACTACGAAATACATATACACTAGGGCTGTGCAATATGGACAAAATAATCATTTTGCGATTTTTGGAACGAATATTTCGATTTGCGATTTTATTTGCGATTTTGGCAACTGTTTGCGTTTTCAAACAAGCTACATACACACATTCTAAATGTATTCAGTGCACAAGAAGTGCATAACAAAACATTTCACAATGAAATAACATAGTATTAGGTTTAATAAATAAAACTGTAGTAAAATTGTCTTTAAAACAGACAACATAAAATAAATTGAGATTAACTAACCTCAACTCTATTTAAAAACATACTGTACACAGTAGTACTAACTGCTTGATAAACAAAACTGTAATAAACTGTCTGTAAAAAACAGACAACATGAAAAAATTAAGATGCACTAACCTCAATTCCAGTCATAACAATAAATAAAAACTAACGTAAATCAAAACTACCTATTCCGTTCTCCTACTCAACTTCGTAGTGCGCAGAGTGAGCTCTGATTAGTCAACATCTTTCTACCGCTCAGCTTAGCTGTAATTGCTGCGTCAGCTCTGATTGGTTAACATTAAAATCATTCGCACAAGAACGTGAACAAAAATCCAAATAAAGTAATAGATAAAAATGCAGCCTTATGCGATTTAGAAATTGCATGTGCTTAAATCAAGATTTTTTGCGATTGCAATTAATTGCACAGCCCTATACACTCTCACATTCACATACACAATCACACACTAAGGCTAGTTTAGTTCATCCAATTCACCTATACTGCATGTCTTTGGACCGTGGGGGAAACTGAAACTAGATTTTATTAATAATCAAAATGTAACAATCAAAATCTTGACACCAAGATCATAGCTTATCATGCGTATGCTAATTGGTTTGTTTCTTCAGAAGTACATCATATATTATCAGAAACATCTGTTTGGAATCATTCTGTCTTTTCAAACATTTTCCTATTTGCGATTTGCATGCAAGTTGCAAAGCCCGTGCTGATAAAAGCTGCACATCCGAATAAACAGCTTTTACTAAATTAGTATTCCTTGGTAGGAGGTTTCCATCAGGCAGCTAAGGACACGTCGCTAATTTGCACAGGGTAAAACTTGCTGGCAGCCACATTAAGTGATACTTCCCTGTGTACCGATGATAAATCCAGGATAAATTCAGAGGTTCAGATGTCTCTCGACAAAAGCATTGCATCTTATTTGTTATTCAAATTACGTCTCATTTGAGGTGTGCTTCATCGAAACTGAAGGAGTGTGTGCGGGTTTAAAACATTTTTACTGTCATAGTAAAGTTGCTCAAATATAAATCACTGATTGAAGATGAGCCGTCATATCAGAGTCAATTGGATCATCAAAGAGAGAGAATTTTGAGTTTATTGTCATATCAGCTTCTCCGGATATATCAAGGTAAAAAAAAAAAAAAAAAGAAAGGAAAAAAAGATCAAATTTACCACAATAAAAAAGTCATTAACAGCATTAACAGCAATAAATAATACATAAGATAACTAAATACTAATACTACTACTACTACTACTACTACTAATAATAATAATAATAATAATAATAATAATAATAATAATAATAATAATAATAATAATAAAAAAATATTTTTTAAGGTTTACTTTTGATAAAAATTTTACAATTTTAGAAAGATATCATTTTCATTTAAAGTGTCTCCAGATAAAAAACGTTGACAGATAACATTAAAAATAGGGCATTCCACAAGTATGTTTAGCAATTTGGTTTCTGTTGCAATATTGACATTTTGGGGGTTCTTCTCCTTTGAGTAAATATTCATGTGTGAGTCTTGTGTGTCCAATGCGGCATCTTCTATAAACAATCTCACCATGTCTTGAGTTAAAAAATAAATAGGACTTTCTTCCTATTTCTCGCTGAATTTCAAAAAGTTTATTTTTTGATCCCATTCTGCTTGCCATTTGTTAAGAACAGTGGTTCTCAACTGGTTTGGCCATGGGACCCACATTTTTACATGGTAATCAAGCCGTGACCCAATTTTTTAGGAACTATAAATTCTAATTAATTTGTTTGTTAACATACATAAGTAGTGACAGATAAATCATAAGAAAATCACAAAGACTTACAATATTTTATTGCTGTCATTTAACAAAATGTATTAAATTATAGAAATATTACAAAGTAAAAATGATAAATACTGTAAACAGCGGTTAGGGTAGAGAAATGTTGAGTTACTGAACTAAACTGAACTGTTGTTGCGTGCGCATTTCAAAATAAAAGTCCGGTATAAGCAAAATAAATTATTATTATTTTTTTTATTTTTTTTGACCACGCACTCCGCGACCCACTAAAAATGTTCCCACGACCCACTTTTGGGTCGCGACCCACCAGTTGAGAAACACTGGTTTAGAATATAGCCTTTTAGTGGCTTTAAATCTGAAGGTGGGATTTTGCACTCCTTTATCTTTCCTGTTAGGACTATTTTGGCGGCTTTGTTAGCTTGTTCATTTCCAAATAGTAGGGCTGGGCAATTAATCGAAAAATAATCGACATTGAGAGCCTATTATCCAGGAGTGTCCAAACTCGGTCCTGGAGGGCCGGTGTTTGCACCTGCAAGGATGTTTCTAGAAAGCCTAGTAAGAGCTTGATTATATTGGACAGGTGTGTCTGATTGGGGCTGGAACTAAACTTTGCAGGACACTGGCCCTCCAGGACACCCCTGCTATAATCGATCAAATTTTCTTTATTTTGGACAATAATTATTTACATTAAAGCGAGTGTTTACAAGTGTGTCCGGTCCTAGTCCTGTGGAGGGGCTCCAGTTGGAAACTTTTGTTGTGTGTTAAATTATAATTAAAGTTGTTGCACGTCCGCCGGTTCCCGCTTCTGAATGAGTGAGTTTGAGTTACTTGTACATTAAAGTAGGATGCAGAAAAAACAAAACGCTTGTGAACTCGACACAAAGGAACATAAAAACCCACTGCCAGCTAGCGTTTCAGAAGTGTTATTGCAGAGCATCACAAACAGCACGCAGAAGTGTAAATGCAGGATTACGTGCAAAGCATGCAGTTAAGGCTGATTTATACTTCTGCATCCACATTGAATCCACATCTGATCACTAGACAAGCCTTATTTTGCACTACACTGACGATCATTGGAAGCTGCGTCAGAGATGCTTTGAGATGGTATATTTTCCATTACATCAAAATTCTTATCTACACTAAAATATTTGTTTACAGAAGATGCAAGAAATGCACTGTTTTATTATAATGTTATAAAATAAAATATTATTTACAGGATGTACAAGAGTTATTTTATTTAGAAGAGATACTGATTATCAACTTATCTATTTTTAATATGAGAAACATTGCAAATGATTTATTTTGTTCCCAAAAGTACAAGTTATTTATTTTACTTTTTATAAGGAAAAAGTGACTGTTGGTTTTAGGCAATGAGTTGAATTTCAGTTGTTCAGTTATTTCAGAAGATATGTGTTTCCTTCAACTATTTTAAAATCAAGCAATGCACACTTCATTTAAAGTGAGCATATTTACTGTACAAAACTTGTTTGTGAACTATGAGGGCAAAAAATAAATAAGTAAATAAAATAATAAGTTATTAATCGTAATCAAGTTAAAATCCTCAATTATATGAGATTTTAATTTCAGGCCAAATAGTCCAGCATGTCCTGGGATCCAGCAGAAAACTATATAATAAAATTTTCTCTGTAGTTCATTGGCTTTGAAAAATATTTGATGTAAATAATAATGGATGCTCCAGTTTAAAAGAATTCAATGTACATTGAAAAAAATTATGTCTGCAAAAGTGTTGCAAACTATTTAAATGTGTTTAATTTAAGCAAACAAATTAAATTTTGCAATGTTCAACTTAATTTGTTTGTTTAAATTCAGCCCAGATAAATTGTTTATAACCACTTAACTTAGAAACATTTTGTAAATTCAAGGAATTATTTTTGAATATTTTTTTTCAGTGTATTGGATAATCAAAATGAATGACATAAACAATGATCAAATATACCATCCATCAGAAACAAATCAGAAAATCCTGCCTCAAACTGTCATGTTTAGTCTTAAGCTACTTATTAAAAAAAAGCTGATCAACACAATTCTTGGGTTTTGTTAACCTAATTGATTTGTGTTTAGACAACATAAAGGCATCATGTGGAACCCAGCATTTTTATAATGTACACTCAAAAACATATCTTGCTACTTGTTTAACCTACTTATTTAAAATGAGCTGAAACAACTGAGCTGAATCAACACAATTCTTGAGATTTTGGGGGGGGGGGGGGGGGCAACTGAATTGATTTATGTTCAATCCACTTAAATTTGTTAACTTAATCGATTTATGTTGGAATGTCATGAATGAATTGTGTGGAACCCAGCATTTTTTACAGTGTAACTTACAATGCAAAATTTCTAATTTGTAGTTGTGGTAGAGTATGTAAAGTATTATCAAATTTATCTCAATTCATGTACAGTACTTATATTGCAAAACAAATATATATCTACACAATGAACATGATTGCATGCACACACTAAAAGAAATATGTTTGTTTGTTTGTTTTTTTGCAAATAACCTGTTTAGCTGGCTTATGCACAAATCTCATAGCATAAGTAAATTATATTTACAGAGTTTATTTTAATACACAAAATATCAGGTGACATCAAAATATAAGCATCCATGTACAGCATCCTATTCAGAGTATTCCATTTGTCATGCAAGTCGTGATGTTTAATAATGTAACATTTCTAAGTATTTCAAATATCAGTAGGACTCGTTGTTAATGTCGCAAGTGGAGAAACGGTTGGAGTCTTTCTCTTTCATTACTGGCAAATCTTTGCTGTTTTTAAGCACTATAATGATTCTTTTTGCGTTTTGGCACATATTACACATGCACACTGCATGCTGGGTCAAATCAGAGAACTGGGCAAATCTCTATGCCATTCAATTTATGAATAAGCTGTTTTATGACTTGGTGCAGACGAAGAAAAATGATATATAATGTCTACATGACCACGTACAGTTGAAGTCCGAATTATTAGCCCCCCTTTGATTTTTTTTTCTTTTTTTAAATATTTACCAAATGATGTTTAACAGAGCAAGAAAATTAATAATTCTGACATCAACTGCATATATATGTACAACTTGTACTATAGAAGTAATTGGTCAGATTTTGAAAGTTCTGTTTACATGCAGCCTAACCTTTGCAATCTATTTTACATATTCCTTTACATCTCCATTCCAAGTATTCCTAGAAAAACAGTCATTGTAATGAGTTAAGTTCTAGAAAGCAATCATTACACCCATTTCAGAAGTGGTTGAATAAGCAACACAGAGAATACATTTGTATTTAAAGATATGATGTTGAAAAGTGATGTTTGATAAGATCTACATATGATCATCACTTCCACTTTAATCTGAATAAAAATCTCAGTTCAAAAGAACTAAAATAAAGGTTTGTAAAGGTGCTGATCTCAGTGAGTCACGTGTTCATTCACAATCTTTCCTGAAGAGTTCAGTTGATTTATTGAAGTTTTGTCAAACTGAGAATATGCAAGCACTTTCTGACTGATTGAGTCAGAGAACTAGCTCTGAAGAGTCACTGGTTCATGAAATTGTGGAGACAACTCAAAAGACATGTTGTCTTGCAATTGTTTGTTCACATTGATTTCACATTTATCATGTTCAATCACACGGCAAGCAAATATCTAAATTTTCTTTCTGTAATGGCACTCAAAAACTGCAGGCAAAACTAGCACCACTTTGTTTTACAAGTACTTGACATACAAATGATATTTATATTTAGTAAAGTTTATTTATAAACTAATTTTGAGAGGATAACGATTGCTTGCAGCTGGTCTTGCATCATCCAACTTATGATTCACCAATCAGACGATTCCTAAGCCAGTTCCATATCACAGCCATCTTCGTTTTGAAGAATCCCCCCTTCCACCCCTACTCCTTCTCCTTTTATAGACGTATGGCACGGTGGCCCAGTCACTGGTTGTCGAGTCCTGGTACGAGTCCTTACCAAGGCAGCTCTGTTTCCCCCAGGTTCCTCGGTTTCCTCCCACCATCCAAAAACATGCAACTTAAGGTAACTGACTAATCCAAATCGGCACTATAGACATGCTCCTAGTAAGTAGTTATCTCTTAAGAGCAATCAATATCTGTTCATTAGTTACTGGGGAGTTCTCGAGATATACCTGAGCTCAAACTCCCCTCTCGCCTGGCAAACGGGAGGGAGCCCCAGGCTCGAGGATTCATTCATTCAATCATTTTCTTTTTTAGCTTAGTCCCTTTATTAATCTAGGATCGCCACAGCGGAATGAACCGCCAACTTATCCAGCATATGTTTTACACAGCGGATGCCCTTTCAGCTGCAGCCCATCATTGGGAAGCATCACACTCATCACTCATCATCACACACTCATTCCCACACATACACTAAAGACAATTTAGCCTACCCAATTCACCTATACCATGTCTCTGGACTTGTGGGGGAAACCGGAGCACCCGGAGGAAACCCACGCGAACACGGGGCGAACTCCAAACAGAAATGCCAACTGACCCAGCCGAGGCTTGAACCAGCGACCTTCTTGCTGTAAGCAGATCATGCTACTCGCTGCGCCATCGTGATGCCCCATTTAATAAAAATATTTTATTTAATTATTTGATTAAATATTTATACTTAATAAAAATATTTAATTAATGAATTATAATGACTTTTAACAAAAAAGTAATCCGTCTCAAATTCTTCCTGAAGCTCATTTTTTTGGCGTATTCATAAAATCATTCTTACATTATGAGAGGTTCAAGAGGCTCTTAATTATACAAGAATATGCATTTAAAGTGTGCGCTTTGCTTCTTTTTGGCCTGTACCAGCAGGAAGCAATCAGCAGCCAGTGTTCATATCACTTCTCTTAATACAAAGGCAATCAGGTTACCACGGGGACAGCATTCTGTAAACCACCAGATCTGTCAAACTCCTTTTGAGTCAAAATCCCAAGCCGAAAACTGAACCCAAAAGGACTCAAGATCATTTATTCTGTTAAATGATCAACATAATTGCCAAAAAAACAGCATAAAGCAACACAGATCCATTATTGACTGGCTTCAATGATCATGATGAGTAGATTATCCAAAGAGAGACAAAGCAATGGTTCAAAGAAAGATTTTGCATATCGTTTTCTCTCAATACCTGTTGAGGATCGTGTTGTCATGGCATTACGAGATCAATTTTTTGCAGGTGCAGAAACAAACATTTCAGCGATGCTGGCAGGATCCATGCTGTGTCTAAAATCTCCCATTCAAGAAATGTAAGACATTGGTCAATTTGTGTGAAGATTATGTGATTTGTGAAGTTTGTAGTACGTATTTCGGTTGAATGACACCTGGAGATGAGTGTAATTTAACGTGATTTTTCCTTGTTCTGATAATCACTCCATTAAAATTCATTCAAAGCCCTATGTAAATGGCCGGCCTATGTAAATGACACCTGGCTATGCAGGAATATGCCAAAAATGTATGCATCCTCACGAAAGACCTTTGGCAAATTAAAGGGATAGTTCGCTCAAACATGGAAATTCTGCTCTAATTTACTCAGCCTTATGTTATTTGAAACCCGCATGATTTTCAATCGTCAATGTTTGACAACATGTAAAAGGTGCTTTTTTTTTTCTTTCGAAAATGGCAATTGGTCAGAATACCAAACTATTCATCAGCTGTGACTGAAAATCAGAGTTGTTCCACCAAACATTGATTTTTTTTTAACACTTAAGAAACAATATGAAAAGTGTTAACAATAAACTGCGCTATATGTTTTGCTGACATACCTACTTATTATCTCAAATGTTTCAAAGAATGCTCTATTTTATCTTGCCTAGCCATGCTTATGATGTGATGTACCCTTGATTTACAGTTTGGTTTTATAGAAAACAAGGAGAAAAAAAAGCTTTTTGTGCATTTTATTAAACTGCACAGAGCAGCATTATAACTCTAAAATGCATTTATGATATGAGAATGAGAGTATAGTTCCTAGTAATATTGGTCGAGAAAAATAGTAATTTTTCTTATATAATGCATCGACAGAAGTAAATAGAAAACTAGCAAACTTCAATAGGAAAATTATCAAAACTCTTTTTTTGAATTTATTGAATGCATTGCTAATGGTCAAACACGGATCAATTCATTATGCTAAGCTAAGCTAAAAGTAACACCGCCTGAACAGGAAAGTGGCTGAATGTATTCAAAATGGGAACTTTTAAAATAAGCCTTTTCAAAAAAGGTGGGGTGTTCCTTTAAAGCGCAAAGTTGTACTGTTTGAAAATGAGTATAGAATACAGAATCTCGGAAATATGGAAGAAATGCTATAAGTACAGTAGCTTAAATAATATAACCCAGATTTTGCTCAAAACTAAAATTTTGACCTAAACATAACTAGAAACTGAACATTTACAAGTGGTTTCTAAATATTTCCTTATAGATTTATGTGATTTAAAAAAAGTTAACAAAAAAAAATTGTGTTGTTCATTCATTCATTTATTCAGTACTTTTCAGCTTAGTCCCTTTATTAGTCAAGGGTCTTCACAGCGGAATGAACCGCCAACTTATCTAGCATATGTTTTATACAGCGGATGCCTTTCCAGCTGCAACCCATCTCTGAGAAATATCCATACTTATTCATTCACACACATACACTACGGACAATTTAGCCTACCCAATTCACCTGCACCACATGTCTTCGAAACCGGAGCACCCGGAAGAAACCCACACAACCACGGGAAGAGCATGCAAACTCCACACAGAAATGCCAACTGACCCAGCCGAGGCTTGAACCAGCGACCTTCTTGCTGTGACGCGATCGTGCTACCCACTACGCCACTGTGTACTTCCTAATGATGTATTGAAAAATGTTCAATATTGTAATTGCTATTTCCTGAAATCCTATGTATTTTGTATGAACTCTGAATGTTCCTCAGATGAACTTTTCATGGCATATGCAATTAGTACAAATAATGTAAAATTCATGATATTCTATAAAAATATGTGCTTAAACTGGATGCCAGAGTAGCTCTGTCAGCATGTCTCACTCAATGCAAAATACCATACTGTTAAAACTGCTCACATTTGTGCAGCAATTCAATAGCAGAACAGTTTTTAGTTCCCCAATGAGACGTTCAGTAATGAGCTCTTAAAAGAACATTTCAAGAAACTAAATGCTCACTATAAAGATAATTTTGTAGAATGGAAAAGTTTAACGAATGTAAACAATCCTTCATCAAAACTAGGGCTGTGCAATATGGACAAAATAATCATACTGCAATTTTTGGAATGAATATTGTGATTGCGATTTTATTTGCGATTTTGGCAACTGTTTTTGCTTTTTCAAACAAGCTACATACACACATTCTAAATGTATTCAGTGCACACCAAGTCATTTCACAATGAAATAACATAGTATTAAGTTTAATAAATAAAACTGTAGTAAAATTGTCTTTAAAACAGACAACATAAAATAAATTAAGATTAAAGAACCTCAAATCTAGTTAAAACCATACTTTACACAGTAGTACTAACGGCTTGAAAACAAAACTGTAATAAATTGTCTTAAAAATAGACAACATGAAAAAATAAAGATGAACTCAATTCCACCTATTCAGTTCTCCAGCTCAACTTCGTTGCGTGAAGTAAGCTCTAATTGGTTAACAACTTTCTCACACTCAGCTTAGCTGTAATTGGCCAGAGTGCAGTGTCAGCTCTGATTGGCTAACATATTAAAATCATGCGCACAAGAATGTGAAAAAAATAAAATAAAATAAAAAAATCGAAATAAATGAATAGGTAAAATTGCAGCCTTACACCATTTAGAAATTGCATGTGCTAAAATCGAGATTTTTTCCCCAATTACAATTAATTGCACAGCCCTAATGAAAACCATCAATGCCAATAAAGGATCTTTATTTTTGAGCTGTTTACCTGAACACAAGCATCTAATAAGCAAACGACAAAGCAGGAGCTTAGTGTGTTTAAAGTCTGCATGAAATTTTTGAGTATGTTGATATTCTTCTAACTGAAATGTAATACTGAGTAAGGTGCGGGGCTTTCTTTTTTCACATCATTTTCTTGTAGCAAATTAATACTAAAAGGTCCATGGACCATGGTTAAGAATATTGTGGTTAAAGAGTCAAATTGAAATCAACAGAGAATTACTGCCACTCCAAACGTGGAAGCAAATTAGGCTTTGATTGTACAGTACACTTACCAAATTATACAAAAATAATGCCATTTTTTTCACACTGCGTGACTTTCTAGGGTAGCATTCAGTTGCTGTTGTGTTCATACTGCATGATGGATCTGTGGCAGGAGAATACACACTGCATGACTACAACACAATCGGCAACAACTCCATTTGGCTCACAAACGCAGACGAGAAGAAGATCCCTCAAGATCACGTGCAAACTGGAAATGGTGCAATAAATATTTTAAATAATCTCTCATGGAAATGGTCCATTCACTGAACCCTGATTTACAGCGAAAGGGCAACAAGAAGATTATAGAGAAGCAAAAATGCAAAAAAAAAAATGCAATAAATAATTTTGCAATGTAGGCCACTGCTGCGGCTGATTAAGCAAATGTTGCTTTTGTTTGTGTTAAATGTTATTCATTCATTTTCTTTTCGGCTTAGTCCCTTTATGATTCTGGGGTCGACACAGCGGAATGAACCACCAACTTATCCTGCATTTGTTTTACACAGCGGATGGCCTTCCAGCTGCAACCCATCAATGGGAAACACCTACGTATACACACCCATTCACACACACACACACTACGGACAATTTAGCTTACCCAATTCACCTATACCACATGTCTTTGGATTTGTGGGGGAAACCGGAGCACCCGGAGGAAACCCACGCAAACACAGGGAGAACATGAAAACTCCACACTGAAAATGCCAACTGACCCAGCCGAGGCTCGAACCAGCAACCTTCTTGCCGTGAGGCGACCGCGCTACCCACTGCACCACCGTGACGCCCTGCTTAATGTTATTGTAAAGCTTATTTATTCTGATATTGTGGTCTATAACTCCTACCCGAACTCTCGGCAGACCTGTATCCTACTCTCTTATTGGCTATTGGTGCACACGGTTGTGTTTTTTCAGTCAGAACTCATTCACACAGCATGTTTTTTGAACTGCCAACATAGTTGATATTTAACATGCCAAACATATTTCACGGGCATTCGATACACATCAGCGATTCTCTCTGATTGCGTTTTTGATCATTCACATTGTGTGATTGTCGCATCGATTGGCCTCCGATTTCTGGCTTTTTGTAGGCCATTGATTTGACAAATCTGTCGACCAGAAAAATTCAGGGCTAAAAATTAAAAGCCTGAACTCTGCATAACTTGCATGGATTAACTGTTCACCTAAAAAATAACAATATGCGCTAGCAAAATAAACATAATGTCAAACTTAGATTTCACAGAGACTTCAAGTAATCTTCTGAACTTCAAATTAAGCATTAAAATAGGGAAGAAAGCTGACTGAAAATGGTATCTTAGTTGGTGCTCAAGTATATGAGTAACTCAGAAACTGCTAATGCTCTGGGATTTTCAGAGGAGAATGTCTAGACTGATAGAAAGGCAACAGTAACTCAAACAACCACTTGTTAAAACCAAAGTCTGTAGAGGAACACCTCTGTCTACACTACATGTTAAACCTTGAAGCAGACTGACGCTACATTACACATAGGCTGGCTAAAACTGGTTAACAGGAGACTAAAAAAGCTGCCTTGTCTAATCAGTCTTTATACTGAGACATCTGAACGGCAGACATCAGAATTTGATGTAAACAACACAAAAGCAGAGAGATCCATCCTGCCATGTGGTTAAGCCAGGTGACCATGGGGGTGTAATGTACAGTATATGGGATGTTTTCCATAATAATAATTAAGTAACATTTAAAGGGATAGTTCACCCAAAAATGTAAATCTGCTCACTATTTACTGACCTTCAAGTGGTTTACGAGTTTCTTTCTTCTGTTATACTAAAATGACTTCAATGGTTACAGGTTTCCAGTATTCTTCATATCTACTTTTGTGTTTAACAGAAGAAAGAATGTCAAAGAGGTTTAGAACCAGTAAAGAGCGGATAAAAAATGGCAGTTTTCATTTTTGCGTGAACTATCCCTTTAAACACCACAGCCTGTGTATTATTGTTGAACATGTCATCCATTTCTTTATGCCCACATCTTGTGACATCTATGCAAAGCTCTAATCGTGGTTTCTTGAACACGATAATGAGTTCAGTACACTCCAATGGCTCCACAGTCGCCGGATCTCAATAAAGCACCTTTGGGATGTGGTGGAAAGAGAGATTGGCATCATTAACGTGCAGTCGACATATCTACAGCAGCTGCGTGCTATCATGTCAGTGAGTACAAAACGCCTCGGAGGATTGTTTCCAGCACCTTGTTGAATCTATGCCATACAAAAATTGAGATGGAGAGAGAGGAACGCAAAACTGGTGCAGCATATATTGAAAAAGTGTACCTAATGAAGTGGCCACTGATTTTGTTTCTGATCATTTTGACTGGAGTTCTGCAATTCATTGTTACTGTACAGTATGGCTTCATTAAACTGTGTCAGGGCTTTAGAGATGCATGACATAAAAAAAAGCAAAACATTGCAATACTTTAAAAAAAAGACTAACTAATTATTTAAAATGAGTTGAAACAAAACAATTCCTGAGGGATTTTTTAGGACAACTTAATTGTTTTACGTTTAATCCACTTAAATTTGTAAAAAAAAAAAAGAAAAAAAAAAAGAAAAAGAAAAATTAAGTTAATGTTTTAGGAACCCAGCATTTTCATGATGTATTTTGTTTGTTACAAGCATTGACAAAACAATAGAGCAAAGAATTAACTAAATAAAAGGTTCTTTATGGTTTTCTATGGAGTCAAACAGTATTGAGGATTTTAGGTACAGATAATAAATAATCAAATGTGAAATAACACTCCGTTGTCTTTGTAAAAATAATACATTCATTCATTTTCTTTTCGGCTCAGTCCCTTTATTAAGCAGGGGTCGCCACAGCAGAATGAACCGCCAACTTATCCAGCATATGTTTTACGCAGCGGATGTCCTTCCAGCTGCAACCCATTTGTGGGAAACATTCATACATTCATACACTACGGACAATTTAGCCTACCCAATTCACCCATGCCACATGTCTTTGGACTTGTGGGGGAAACCGGAGCACCTAGAGGAAACCCACGCAACCACGGGGAGAACATGCAAACTCCACACAGAAATGCCAACTGACCCAGCTGAGGCTCGAACTAGCGACCTTCTTGCTGTGAGGTGAACGTGCTACCCACTACGCCACCGTGGCACCAAAATAATACAATAAAATATATATTTATTAAAGTTACTATTAATACAATTTCTTGTGCTTGAATGCTTTAAACCCCTTTTGAAATGTTCACACATTCGCAGTCCTTAAAAAAACATGCAGATGAAAAACTTTCACTTCATAATGGTTAAACTAGGGCGTCATGGTGGTGCAGTGGGTAGCACAATCTCCTCACAGCAAGAAGGTCTCTGGTTCGAGCCTCAGCTGGGTTAGTTGGCATTTCTGTGTGCATAATCTCCCAGTGTTTAAGTAGGTTTCCTCTGTGTGCTCCAGTTTTCCCCACAAATCTAAAGACGCGCACTACAGGGGAATTGGGTAGGCTAAATTCTCTGTTGTGTATGGATGTTTCTCAGTCATGGGTTGCAGCGTCCGTTAAGGGCATCCGCTGCATAAAACTTTTGCTGGATAAGTTGGTGGTTCATTCCACTGTAGCGACCCCAGATTAATAAAGGGACTAAGCCGAAAAGAAAATGAATGTATGGTTAAATTCTGCAGTGACTCCACAAATCTCATTTGTTCTGATATTTCATTTTTCTACAATATATATTGCGATTACATTTTCACAAGATAACCTAAATATCTCTATTGGGAAAGAATTCATGAATTTAAATTGATTGGGATGATTTCATAGGGACTGTATGTGCATGAAATATAATGAACAAATGACAAGAATAGATTAATTCAATAGAATAAAAATGCTAATTAAATAAACTGCAAATTTCTGGAGAGTCAGTATTCAGGTACAGAAAGTAAATCATAAAAAGTGAAACAACACTCTATAGTATTTATTTTTTAAATAATACAATTAATCTTTGTTAAACCTACAAAATGTATAACTTCTTGTGCCTAAATAGCTTTAATTTTCGCTTAAATAACATCACAGTTCAGAAAAACACTTCTTATGGAAATTTTTCACACTTACATGGTTAAATCTCCTATAATTCTGACTCGATACTGCAGATCTGGCAATGTGACTATTTTGGATGTGCACATTGCGATATCGATGCTAAAATGATATAATATGTAACCCTAGTTCTGAACTACAATTTCAACTCAACTTTGCATATCCTGCGATGTGACAATTGTGGATGCACACATTGAGCTATCAATGCTGAAATAATATATTGCGCAAGTTATTTTCTTGTATGGAAAGGAGCAGCTTGTCTTGAACATTCTTCAAAATGGCTCATTTGTGTTGCAGAGAAAAAGATATATTCCGAAAGGTTCCAGAACTGCCCGAGGATTGATAAATGTGACAAAATCTATCATCAAATTTCATTTTGACAAAAATCACATGTGGGGAATGAAAGGTGCATTTACTTAGCAAGCTCGCATTTGATTGAAATCATTTTCAGAGCAAATGGATTTACAGCCTGTGGGGGGAAAAAAGTCTAGCAGTCTTAGTTATTAAAGCACAACAACAACAGTAGCTAGCCTGGGAATGTCAGAATGTCATTATGCTGCTCTCTGGTTTTCCTCTGTCAAGGGCAGCAAACAGCGAGGGACACAGAGTCAGCAATATCATTATGAACATTATTCTGTCTCTGTCACAGCTGGGGGGTTCGGTGGCTGGGCTCTGGGTCAATGCATTTGGCTAATGCACAGCAGAACAGAGCAGAAACCATGGTATAGTTAAGCCCACTGAACTGAACAACACAACTAACTTTATAACGCGATGATCTAATACACACGCATGCACGAGTTTTACCAATACACCTGCCATTCCACTCGCAATAACATAACATTTTAGCACAAATAAAAATGAGAAAAGTCCATTTATTGTGAGTGTATTGTGTAATGCAAGGAAAATATAGCAGTATATGCACGCATTTTACGTGACGCGTAAAACACATCTGGTTTGCAATCAGTCAACACGCAACAGATCCCCATACGAAACTACTTTTACGGTATCTTTGCAAAAAGCCTACAATAAAATGACTTAAACAGAAACCTACCGCAACAACGAGCTGTTAAAAAAAGGAATTTGACTTACTAGGAAGGTTGATTCTGTAGTTATTCCCCTCAACCCTGAGCCCGTCCAGTCGCATCTGCAGCGAGTGGCTGGAAAAGCGCGCGCGTGTGTGCCTTTCCCTCCGCGCGCACTCCAGCCGCTTAAAAAGTTTAATGACGTCAACCGGGCATTTAAAACGCCGCTTTTTTCATAGGAATGCAAGACGTGCTGTCTGCCTTAAAGGGACCGCGCACCGTAAAATATCAATAAATAAATAACCAGAGAGAAAGAAACAGAGAGAAAGAGAGAGATTTTGATATTTAAAAAAAAAATTTAATCGATACAAGTAATTTAGCAATTTATAAAACTACCACAAATATATTTAAATATTTTTACATTAAGTGTTAATTCTATGTTGCAAAAATGTGAAACGCTTCTTGTCGCCCCATATTCAATTAAAAATTACATGAATCACATACATTTCTATTTAAAATGGCAAAAATGTTACGCAAAAGTTTAAGATGTTTGCATTACTGTACATCAATACTACTATGTTTAGCATTTATTGAGAGAAATCATTTACTTAAGTGTACTTAAGTGTCTGTTTCAACATTAAACCGATGCTTGTTTTCAATATAATTTGTTTCGTAGCTCTTTGTGTATAGCAGGAGTATGTTGGATCATTTTATTTTGAGCAAGCTGTGGAGGGAATATAGCTGCTCTATATGATCTACACTGATGACAACCACAGCAAATGCTTAGCAAAACTTTAAATTGCCACTTGTTATATCTTGTAGCAAAATGAAAGCCCCTGCTCTACCATTCCTCTTGACCATGATGCATCCCTGCTACAAGAGTGCTCGTATTAAACTTAAAGTAGTGGGATATGAATTAAACCTATTCTTGTACTGGCAGCATTACCGATAAAGTGCACCAATTTTGTTCTTTTTTTTTTTTTTTTTAAAGTTTGCTATTTTTGTTTTGGAGGTCTCCTACAATAGATTTACGTCAATCCAGGGTCAAATTATTCTCCTGATAAAACACATCCAAGAATTAGAAAATTTATAATGGGTCACTTTAATATTCATAACTATTAACTATCTTTGTCCCTTCAACAGCCAATAATTAATTAGGAAAATATATATCTTTATTAGTAAAGACAAATGGACAGCAATTTACACTCACACACTCTTTTATGGTTATGAAGCTCCTTAACAAACCCAGGCTCATTCTGATTACGTACCTCTATATACATTTCAAGAGAGCGCCAAATACATCCCAGGAGCTACGTTTTCTTGTAGTTTTTGTTTTTTTGCAAATCCACCAGAGGGCGCTGTTTACGCTTTTTCAGATCTCAATTTCTCTCACGAGTGCCATTCATCTTCTTGCATTAATTCACCAGATGACTTACTGACTGACCGATCCTAACCCCTTCCCTAAACCCAACCGATAGTGTTTTAAAAAGCACCTTTTGACCAGTGACATGTGATGACATGTGTCGTGTTTTTTCGCAGGTGTTTTTTTTTTTCTGAAAGCTACTTTAATATACGAGTAATTAAAATTTTCAGAGGCGGGAACCAGCGGACGTACAATAACTTTAATCTTAAGGTAAATGCAACACAACATCTATATGGAGTTCCTTCACGGGACTGGACACTTGTAAACACTCACTCCAACGGGTTTGGCCGACTCTCAGTCCCACCCACAATGGTCACATCAAGCCGACCAATCAGACTCTGCGCTGCGCATCGTTGCGACGTGTAGTTACATTTTTTGAGAGATGGGCATCAGCATTGGCGTCAGCCATGGTGAGGGCTATGTGACCATGTGAAGGCTGTGTCAGAGCATACGCTTGCGCTTGACGCAGAAAAAATATATTAAAACTCCTTTACATTTTTGGCTCCAATGTTAGATTTCCATTTAACGTTGTTTTGACATTGAGGTAGTTTACTTGTATCAGGGATACAAAATGCTGTGTATATTTGAAAGCTTCATATTGACTTTTAAAATTGATGTCAAAAAACACGTCAAAAATGCAGTAATTTTTTTTACTCCAATGTTAAATGTCAATTTGACGCTGTTTTGACATCAAGGCAGTTTACATGAATTAGCTATTTACAAAATCCATTGTATTTTAAAAGCTTCATATTGACATCTAAAATTGGTGTCAAAAAACATGTCAAAAATCTATTAAATTGTTTTTTTGTTAGATGTAGGTGGTTCATTCTGCTGTGGCAACCCCTAATTAATAAAGCGACTAAGCCGAAAATAAAATTAATGAATGTTAGATGTCAATTCGACGTTATTTTGACATCAAGGTAGTAGGGATACAAAATCCAGGTTATATTTAAAGCTTGACAAGTGAAGCTTTCAGGCGAATAAAACTTATAGAAGTTTTTGTTTTGTTTTTTCTGAATGCTACCTTACTATACAAGTAGTTAAAACTCGCTCCTTCAGAGGCAGGAACCTGCAGACGTGCAATAACTTTAATCTTAAGGTAAACGCAAAACAACAGTTTCCATCTGGAGTTCCTTCACAGGACTGGACACTAGTAAACACTCGCTACAACGAGTTTGGTCGACTCTTAGGCCCTGTTTACACTAGTGCATTTTCGTTTTAAAACGCATACGTTTTGCTACGGTTCTGCCATCTGTCCACACTACGCCGGAGTTTTTAAGCCGCGAAAACGGAGCGTTTTGGAAACGCTGGAGAGGCCGTTTTCATTCTAAAACGCTGCTGCTCTGTCTCAGTGTGGATGGAGGCGTGGCTGCTGAGATCCGCTACGTGATTGGGGCTTTTGGGTCATTGCGTAACCTTCCCTTATTCGTCAAGCGCAGATGGCTACAACGCCACCGGCAGACAGCAGACCAGCCTTCACTGTGAACTGTATTTTCTGTTTACTGTATTTTCGATAGCCATGGATGTTTTATATTCATTTGTTACTTTAAGTAACAACTCGACCTCGTCGTCTGTCCACAAAAAGACCTCTCTTGCTTTCTTTGCCATCGCGTTCATCGTTCTACCAGCGTTTGTTGACTAACAATAACCAAATGCCGAGCGAAACACATGCTTCCTGTTTATACTTGAACGCGCATGCTCAGAGTGCACGATTGGTCATGGATATACGTTTCTGGTGGCGTAGTGTGGAGGGAGATTTGTTGAGAGACGTTGGGTGAAACGCTTGTGTGGACGTGGATCGTTTTCATGCTAAAACGCCGTTTTAAAACTAAAATGCACTAGTGTAAACAGGGCCTTAGTCCTGCCCACACTGGTCACAGCTACCAAGCCGACCAATCACAGAGTTTGCGCTATGCGTCGTTGCAACGTGTAGCGCAAAACAGAACGGCATCATACTGCCCCATAGAGTTCATTTTAAAGACGAAATGCAGCCATACGTTCCACTAGATACATAATTCATGATCTCCAGAAATGTATATATGGGTATGTTTTCAGAATGAGCCTATGTTGCAGCCATCATGAAAGTAGTCCAAATTACTTGTATTCTAACTATTGTATATATCATGCACAATTTAATAGTCTAAGTTAGAAATAAATGATTTTGCCTCGAAATAAGGCAACAACATTTTCATATCTGGATGAACTGTTCCTTTACACTTTTTTCAAAATGACATCTTTCAGATTAATCACTAGAAAACCAATTGAATAACAACAGGGGAATGGAAAATGAATTGAGTGGTTTTGTTTATCGGAGGCCTGCCACATAAGTCTCATTTGCATGTACTGAGTCCTGAGCAACACATTCTCAAACTTTACCTAAAATGTAAATTACAACATCACCTTTAGATTAGAAATGACTTCTTAAAACATTAATAGCCCAGACACAACAATTCCCTATCACTATATAGAAGCGATTAAAGCGACAACCTTTGTTTTAGATTTTTTAAACAGTTCATCTATTCAATCAGCAGATGGTAAGTATTCTTATCCAATCTAGAAGCAACACTCGCTGCCTTGTAAGAATGGCTCCTAATCAGAAATCGGGAGAGCAATCAGCGTGTGATCTCCTTTCACCTGCATCTGTGTGATGACTTGATCTCTGTGCATCTGTTCATTTCTAGAAAGAAAAAGAAAAACAATCTCCGTCTCTGTCTGCTTGTGTGTCTAATCAATAACGTGTGCCATTCAGGCAGAATGTTCCAAAACCTGGATTCCATTTGTCATTTGTCAACCACAGCATATTTGCAATCAATTTAACTTTACGCTCCAAGAGAAAAGCATATGTTTACCAAGGCACTGCACTCTCAAATGTTCAATGGGTTGGTTTACAAAAATTGTAATGTGTTTTTATTTTTTTAATGCTACATGCTACATTTATTTTTTTAATGCTACATAAATACCATTTATTGAGTCTCGGAAGCCGCTTCAAGTGACGTCACACTTAACAAGCAGATAGATGACCATAGACAACCTAATATAACACTAGATCATGTCATTCACCAGTTAGAAAACTCTATGGAGACACATATGTTTAAGTCTTATGCCTTACCCAGAATATAAAAATAAATGTAAATACATTTAGATTATTTACTTTAATCATTACTATTAGAATGTGAAGAGACTTTCAACCAGCACAACAGGGTCCATTGGAGTATAGACTGTCTGCTTTCCTGCTTCCGTCCCAGCTTTCAAACCACCTCATATTAAAATTGGAGTCAGATATGAGTTAAATTTGAAGTAAATCAACATTGTGCACTGGAAAGACCGAACAGGCAGTGAACCTTCATCCACCAGTAGACACCGCCATTGGACTAACTGGCTGGACCTTACAAGTGTATATTTGAAAGCTTCAAATTGACATCTAAAATTGGTGTCAAAAAACGCGTCAAAAATCCATTACATTTATTTTTTATGCCAATGTTAAATGTCAATTTGACGTTTTGACATCAAGGAAGTTTAAACGTATCAGGGATAAAAAATCCAGTGTATATTTAAAAGCTTCAAATTGACCTAAAATTGGTGTAAAAAAACACGTCAAAAA
>CAIGQQ010038854.1:1635949-1679655 GCA_903798035.1 Danio albolineatus | reverse complement strand
ATGTTCTGCCATATAAACAAATGCATATAATAATTTTCATCCCTACAGCATCTTTGCAGTTTTGGTGGCTGTCAGGAGTTCTTTTAAAGGAAACAACTGATTTGCTTTAGAGAACCTGTCTGCAGCAAAAAAGATACAGGTATTTTCATCAGACAGTTAGACAATGTGTACTCCTAAGGGGGGGTGTGACCAAGGATGCTGAAGATTGGGAAGTGGAAGGAGTTTACCAATAATTGATGAGGTGTTGAAGCCATAGCATATTCCCAGCCTCCTTTTATGTACAGTGCCTGATGTAATTTGCCATTCCAGGCCAAAAGATGCTGTGATTGGTCCGAGGATGCCCAGTGCCCAGGGAAGTATGTGCTATTTGGATGAGCTGAGTTTACCAAGTATGTGGAATGTAAGAACAGTTGGGAGGGGACCCCAGCAAAGAGAGGTTGGAGACAATGGCATTCACAATGTCTTTGTCCAGGGATGGAACTGACAAAAGGTTTGGAGTAAAGATGTTTTTAGGTTTCTTTCTGGAAGAGATTTGAAGCATAGAAATGAGAGTGAGCAAGTAATAGGAGAGGGCAAAATTAAATATGGTGGAGAGCAGGGCCCACCTGGCATGCATTGGATTAAACCTCTTAGCTTCTCATAGGAATTTGAGGTTCTGATAGTACATATAGACAATAAATGTTTGGCGGGACCCTTTCAGCCAGTGTCTCCACACTTTAAGGGTAAACATGATGCCAAGTAGTTCTCTTTTCCTGATAGTTCCACTGAGGATAAAATATGATAAAAGAATGAAGGAAGTGAGTTGTTGGAGAATTGTCCTGCTGCTCCAAAAGAATGCCTCCAACTCCAGCTGTAGATCCCTCTACAGTAACAATGAATTATTTACAGAAATCAGGATGGACCAGACGATGAACTGACGTGAAGTGTTTTCGTGGCAGTTGTTGCTTCAGGGCTCCAGGACAGAAATTCTGGCTTGTTCTTTCGAAGGTCTGTGAGTGGAGAGATAATGGAGCTGTAGTTGTAAATGAATATTTTATAGAAATTGGAAACCTTTGAAAATAAAGAATCTTTGGAGTTCTTTGATGGTCGTGGGCTATGCCCAAGATTTGATGGCTTCCATCTTCCCCTCTTCCACCTTGCATGTTAATTTGGTAGCTTAGGAACTGAATGAAAGGTTGATAGATTGCACACTTCTCAGTTTTCAGCTATTGAAGGACCTTAGAGATGAAGTGGTGATGTTCGGCCTCGTTCCGGGAGTGTACCAAGCTGTCAACAATATCAATCTAGTTTAGTTGGGGTCACAAAAGCTGCATTTCGTCTGCCCCCCTAACGAATATGGATGAGGTTGTTAGTACTCCTGAAAACTTTGGCTCCCGAAGCTGTTCCAGTGTCATTGGGATCAGAGGAAGGGATAACCATACTTGATTGGGATTTTGTTCAATGCCCGGTAGTCAATGTATGGCAGCAAGCCTCTGTCCTTCTTGACAGAGAAAAAATGAAGAAGTAGATGGAGAGATATTTTCTTGCTAAAGAGCCTCTTCAATATATTTCTACGTGACCTTCTTTACTGGAAGAGAGAGTGAGTAAATTTCTACCTATGGGCACTGGTTCATTGATTATATGGTCAATTACACAGTCCTGTGGTCAAAGATTTTTTTTTTCAAGTCTCTTATGACTTTTGGCACAAAATACCAATCCATGATCCAGCTTTACTTGCAAAGACTGAAAAGCTCCTTTATACTCAACCATGAAACTCTCACAAATTGCCAGCTAGCCCTCTTATTGTGGACTGTTTCAAGACAATACTTTGAATTTTTTTATTTTACCTCTATCCTAGCAGTGTTTATATACAGTAGCTTGTTCATTTTTAACTATTTTTTTTCCGGGGGGGTAGGGGGGGGGGGGTGGGGGTGGGGGGGGATGGGGGGGTTGGGGGGAAGTGAAGATATTGAAAATCTTTCCTTTGTACTATAGTTTTATCAATTATATAAGAGTTAAAGAGAATGAAAATCTCAGATATTCTTGATTTTATTGCATTCTACAAAAATGTAACAAAGCAGCATTCCTTCAAACTGTACAATGGTATGTACTGTGTCTCCCCAAACACTTTATAATTCATTCATTCATTTTCTTTTCGGCTTAGTCCCTTTACACTTTATAATATTTATGCATAAATCATTTTTTATTATATTGTTGTTGCAGACTTCTTTTATTTGTCAGTGACACAGATTTGAAATCGTAAACCTGCGTCAGCCAAAAAACTGCCATTGAGTTGCACATTGAGTTTCTTCCCATTATGTTGTTGGTTTCAAATCACAGAAATTAAAACTTGAAGTGTGCACACTTTCAAGGTAGACCCTCAAGTAAGACTGCCAATGAAGTGTTTAGAATTTCAAAATGGAATGATGCCATTTCCCCTGATTCAACACAAAACCCTAGTGGACCCCAAACACAAAACAAAGCTCTGTGAACATCTGAGGTGGTCTAAATCCATATATAATGTTTAGCAATGCCCTAATTTTCTTTCGTCACGTTTAATCTCTTTGTGTATTCCTTATATACCACGTCACAGAACTCAGGTTCAAAATTAAACACATTTAAAAAAACTGAGTTTTAGTTCCATAACTTGAGAGTGCAGTCACAATGAGTTTGGGGATTTGGAAGCCTTCGGTTTTGACAGCATATAAAGCCCTAAATGTAACGTTTGGGTGAGTGACGCTGACAACGGAGTTGAGGATCCAAGTGCAGATTTAATATAAAAACAGTATAGCAATGATCAGTGGGGCAAAACCAAAAATCGTAGTCAAAAAGCAGGCATAAGGTCAAAAAGGCTGGCGACAGGCAAGGGTAAACAAATAGCAAGGCTTAGATCAAAACACAGACAAACAGGAACAAAGGAACTGCGTTGTAGAGTCACTATACAGATAACAATACTCAGCAATGACTGAGCGTGTATGTGCTGCTTATGTAGTGTGTGTAATCAGTCTCAGACAGTCCTCCGGTGGTGTGTGTGCGCAATCAGTCATGATATGGAACAGGAGTGTGTGTGTGCTTGATGACTGGAAATGTAGTCCTTAAACATGGCTGATTTGTAGTTCATGTGAATGTGTGAACCAGCGATCTCTGGCTGTAGAGATCGCTGGTGATCGTGACACTATGTTTTTTGAACTGTCTGTATGTTTGTCTGTTTAACAGATCTGTTTTATGGCACATGAATTCAGATGTCCAAATCCCACTCTACCTCATTAACTCCAAAATATGAATATTCATAGATTCATTAGCTACAGTCAAAGCTTGCAGTCAGCACTATAAAACAATACAGCCACTGGCTTGAAAAATCCTGACAGCCCAGTTCAAGTTGAAGAATATGCTTATTTTAGCCACCTTGATGTTCATTCCGCTCAAGGCAGACAACATAAAGCACACAAACAAACACGAGCAGTCAGTTAATTGTGCATAGTGATTACCTTAATTACTAAATCATTTACACTAATGCTCATTACACACCGTTATGATTTTTAAACCTTGTTACTGATGCACCCTGATAACAGATGCTGTTCAGACTAATATGATAGAGAGCTCGGTAATTAAATATGAGACATGACTATGCGTCTTCATGAATAATTCAGTTTGGTAATAAAGCAGACTTAAGGACTGCAAGAGACACCATCCAATCACCTGGTTATGGATCTTCCGCATTTTCTTGTTAAAATAATCAACAGAGCTCTGTGTCTTAAGTGTTTACCTTGTTGCGGTGGATGGTTGTGATCTAGGAAGTGGCCCTTCTTTCTGGAACATTATATAAGAGTACGCTTTACAACATTACATTATTCATGGAACCATGAAAAGTAGATAAAAATATCCAGCATCCTCGGACTTCTGACAGTTTATGGCCTCCGGAGGTTTTATTGCGATGGTCCCTCATGGCTCTTGTTGCATTGCTTTTCGTGCAGAGACACTTTCAGCAGGCATCAACACCTGACATATGATGCTAAGGCAGGGCAACAATCCTGGGTCTTTCAAAGGCAAATAAGTTTCTGGTTTTTTTTAAGGGAAGTATTTCCCCCCAAGGCACCTCTCGGCTAAACTTGTTGGCCTCCTGTCATGGTTTCTAGCAATTTAGATGGTCCTTCTTGTACTAATGTACATAAAGGTGTTTGTTTTTCTGATACATTTGTTTTTATTTAGCTGTTCGATTGTTTTAAACAGAGGTGTGGTGTCATGATTGTGTGCTTATGATTTGGTCTACATAAGATTTTGACACCAGACGCCACTCATGATTTCTACTGCACAGGTTCCAAGAATGGCACATTCTGCTTTCACTTTTGCTGATTTGCAGTATTACTTACTTACTCACTAATTTCGCTGTAGCTTAGTCCCTGCTTTATCAGGGGTCACCACAATGGTATGAACCACCAATTACTCTGGTAATTGGCTAGGTGATATGGAATGGAATGGTATGGTATGGTATGGTATGGTATGGTATGGTATGGTATGGTATGGTATGGTATAGGTCAGGGACAGTCCTGCACAGTTTAGCTCCAACACTAATCAAACACACCTGAACGCGCTAATCAGTGTCTTCAAGATCACTAGAAATCTATAAGCAGGTGTGTTTGATTAGAGTTGGACCTAAACTGTGCAGGACACCGGCCCTCCAGGATCAAGTTTGTCCAACCCTAGTTTAGGTGAATTGGATAAACTAAAACTGGCCATAGTGTATAAGTGTGTGTGTAATGAAAGAGCGTATGGGGGTTTCCCAGCAATGGGGGTTCAAGAGTTAGTGTAGTTTCAGTGTCTCGCATCTGCTGTGTAAAACTTTTTGCCAGGAAAATTGGTGGTTCATTCTGCAGTGGCAAGCCCTTATGGATCAGGGACTAATTCAAAGGAAAGTGAGTGAACCAGCTGATTGGTGGAGAGGAGACAGAGGGATTAAGCCATTTATGATATGGAGATGGTTAGGAGGTCATGATGGACAGAGGCCAATGGGCAGATCGGGCCAGGATGCCAGGGTGAAACCCCTACTCTTTTTCGAAGAACATCCTGGGTTATTTAACGACCACAGAGAGTCAGGACCTCGGTTTAACGTCTCATCCGAAAAATGGCGCTCACTTAGCAGTATAGAGTCCCCTTCACTATTTTGAGGAATAAGGCCCCCAACGGACGGCAGGTTCAGCACCCCCTGTTGGCCTCACTAACACCACTTCCAGCAGAAACGTAGCTTTTTCATGTGGTCTCCGATTCACGTACTGACCAGACGCAGCCCTGCTTAGCTTCAGTGGGGGACCATGTGAGAGTTTTTATTTTATTTTATTTTTTTATTGAAATATTTCATAAACAGGCGCCAAGGTGGCCTAGTGGGTAGCACGTTCGCCTCACAGCAAGAAGGTCGCTGGTTCGAGCCTCGGCTGGGCCAGTTGGCATTTCTGTGTGGAGTTTGCATGTTCTCCCCGTGTTCGCGTGGGTTTCCTCCGGGTGCTCCAGTTTCCCCCACAGTCCAAAGACATGCAGTATAGGTGAATTGGGTGAGCTAAATTGTCCATAGTGTGTGTTTGTGAGTGAGTGTGTATGGATGTTTCCCAGAGATGGGTTGCAGCTGGAAGGGCATCCGCTGCGTAAAACAAATGCTGGATAAGTTGGCGGTTCATTCCGCTGTGGCGACCCCGCATTAATAAAGGGACTAAGCCGACAAGAAAATGAATGAATGAATGAATTTCATAAACATTTGTATACATTAAAACATGCTACAACGAAACGAAACATTAAAACTGTGGTATTTTCCAGTTCTTTTCTTTAAACACTTTACATGCTTTGTTAAAATTTTGTGCAGTTCTCCCAAACTTTTCCACATATCCTTCCATTTTCATCCTAAAAATTTCCCACACATCCATCACCATTTTCTCTTTTTTTGCCACAAATCTCCTTTCCCACATTACATTTTTCATCAACAATATAAATATGTTAACAATTTTCTTATGTTCATGTTTCTTATTCCATCCCAACATAACTATTCTACTCCATTCTGTGTCATTTCCATCCCAATCTGCATTTAATTCTTTAATCAAGGTTTTACATTCTTTTAAATGTTAAAATGTTTAAGAGTTGCAGAGAGCTAGCAATTGGTGGCATGAATTAGGGTACAATTTCATTCTTACAATTTAGTATGATTTGCTTATCCCTAATGACGGTTGGGTTAAGGGGCAGGGTTGGGTGCCACATCTCTTTTTTAAAAACGGACATTTTTGTACGACTAAAATTGTACAAATTCGTACGAATTATCCAATAAATCAAAAACTTGATGAACACTTAAAATAGTTACGTTTCCTTATAAGATAATCATGTTATCTGTGATCAGCTGTGATTGTAACTGTCTACATGCAATCTAGAATGTACCATCAAATCCTAAAGAGAACATGTTGTGTGTCTGTGAATCATGTTTCATTCCGTGTGTGATCAAATCCAAAGCACATTTAATAGATCCGCTCTCTGTACCAAGAATCCTTTTAAGTCGTCCAAATCGCAGCTCATTCTCGTCACATTCTGGAAGTCATTAAAATGACTCTTTGCTGTTTGATAGATCGACAGTGTTGATTCTGTGTTTGTGGAGGCTTGACATGCTTTATTGATTCCGTTCGTGAGAGACTGACCACAGCTGCTGTGTGTCTCGTGGTTAAAACAGCAATGGAGCAACTACAAGCAGCGGGGACAATGGCAGATGGTGAGAGGTGGCCAGTGTTACAGTCGTTTACAGTCTTGCACACACACTTGCACAACATGAAACACACAAACACACATGGGCCGAGGAAAAAACAACATGTTCTCGAGTCAACCAGTTCCTTATGAAGCACAAATGTGAAATTGCAAGTGAAGTTAAATGGTTTGTGAGTAATTTGACATTTTAATTAGAGGGCCATTTTGTGTTAGATGTTAATAATTACTGTTTACTTTTATTTAAAAGGATCAATTGCTGAATATAATGTGCTTATTGTGTTCATGTTGTTTTCAGATCATTTTCTTCCGAGGTGGGATACAGTTATGTTTAAGGAAGGGTTTAGTGGTTATGGGTAGTTACATGTTTATTGTATGAAATTGTCCATGTCCATTGTATGACATTATTTATTTACATTTCATGGTACAGAGTAATAACTGATTAATTAATTAATTAATTAGGTCCCAAATATGTGTTATGAAAGGGATATGTCATGGTCAGTGGGTGGGGAAAGTAGCGAGCTTTCAACTCTAGAACAAAATGGGTCTATTAATAATTAAAATAAAACAAAAGGACAACAAAAACCACCCAGAGGGGGAAAAACATAACTAAAAAAACAAATATGCAAACAAACTTGGCTGAGCTGACAAGACAGGACTGGAGCAGAAACATAGGGGAGTACAGACAACGAACTGTCACAGGACTGAAGACATGAGGAGAATATAAGGGAGAAATAAATAACAAACAGGTGAACATAATAAACTAATAATTGGTTAACAAGTAGGGTGGCTGAGAGACGCTGAGAATAAAACACCATGCTGCAGACAAAACAAACACAAACACCAGGGCGAGAGTGTGCATCCTAAAGAGGTCCAGACCTCACGCACCTGCATCAAGCGGGAGCCCGCACAGCCCAAGCACAGCCGAGATGGCGCTCAAACAAAAGACACACAATGGTTTCAAATGGTTACCATTCAGCCCATTAATAATCTGTTCAAAGAATGGTTGAAGCGAAAGCTGCAACTGCTTTTTGTTTAAATCACAAGCTCTTGTAAGCGCTCCACGAGATCGCTTTTTGTCCAGATTTCAAAGAACCTATCGCAGCAGTTGTGTTTACAGACACAGTTGCTTCACGCAGCACTAAAGCATCGCCTGTGTCTTTGATCCTCCTCTCATTCGGTATTCACCTGCATTCTTTTCTCATGCGAACACAGTTGTTTTTGACGTGCTGCTTCTCAATTCTCGAGGGCCATTGGACAATCCTTATTGTCGAACCCTCCTTTAAGAAAACGACAGTATAAAAAATATTTTCAACTAGCCAAAGTGGCTAGTGGGAGTGACTGTCTAACCCACCACAGCTGAAATCTACCTGAATTTGGCGGGTTGGCAGGTGTTAATGTCAAGCCCTGGTCAGAGGGGTCCAATTTTAATGCGATGATGAATCATCTGTTGAACTGCATCCCAATCATCATAAATACTGCAGAAGACTGGACTGAAGATTCTCACAGAAAAAAATTTGGTTTGGGGTTACATTCAATATGGGAGTGTTTGAGAGATCTGCAGAGTGGAAGGTAACATCAACAGTCTGAGGTATCAAGACAATTGTGCTGCCCATTACAATACAAACCACAAGAGAGGGCAAATTCTTCAGCAGGATAGCGCTCCTTCTCACACTTCAGCCTCCACATAAAATTACTGAAAGCAAAGAAGGTCAAGGTTCTTCAGGATTGGCCAGCCCAGTCACCAGACATGAACATTATTGAGCATGTCTGGGGTAAGATGAAGGAGGAGGCATTGAAGATGAATCCAAAGAATCTTGATGAACTTTGGAAGTCCTGCAAGAACACTTTCTTTTCCATTCCAGATGACTTTATTAATAAGATATTTGAGTCACTGCAGAGATGTATGGGTGCTGTTGTCCAAGCTCATGGGAGTCATACAGTATATTAATTATTTTTCCACTGCACCATGACTTTATATTCTTTACTGTACATTATATCTGTTAAGTGACAAATCTTAGCAAAGTCAGACCTTACTGTGCTAGTTAAATAATTAAAAATCATTCAAGGCATGACCATTTTCTATTTTGGTAAAATAAGCACAATCTAGAGGCCTTTGCCTCTCATATAAGCCACTTATGATACCAAGTTATCAACTAGATTTTGGGATTTTTGCAACAAAAATTTGGATAGATGACAAGACTTTATTCAGGTATGAGCATATATATGCAAACTTTGCAATAAACATGAACATCTGTATATAATGTAATATATCATATATTTAATATGTTATTGAATATAGAATGTGTCTATGTACAACCACTCACTTTGAATATGAATAGTTGCCCATTTTTTATATTTTATAAGCTCACAGAATGCAAAGCTTGATGGTTGAATTGAATAATCAGAATCAAGTATTCCACATACCAGAGCAATACTACTTTTTAATATGAAATACTTTTGTTGTAGCCTGTATTGGTGTGTCAATAAGTGGGGACTTTCCTAATTAATATTCGAAAAGTGTTCAGCGTGGACTTTGTGCTTTCAAATTAACTCCAAGCCACATCAAAGCAAGGTCATCTGCTGTGTTATTGATTTTAATGAAGATAGACATGAAGGTGAATGTTTAATGCTACAAAATTTGGGTTATTTCAGATAAATCTCTGCAGTGATTACCAAACAGCGATGAAACTCTCTTTTCTTATGGACTCTGATCCTATAGGAATAAACTTGTTACAGTGAATCTTGGGTATTGTTTGAGGTATTTTGATGGTCATCTCTTCATGAAATAGAAATATTTTGAGGCGTGCTGTTTCCTGCTTGCAATTCTCTTCCATTCTGTTCTGACACAGGAAGGAGTTTTGTCTCTTTTAAAGAAAGACGATTCATCACATGATTGACAGAGTTCACTTCAGTCTCACTCCCTGAACACAATAAGGAGAGAGAAAGAGAAAAAACATCCATAAACAGGATCTATTTCTCCTTCCTCTTCAGGGGTCTTTTCAGTTCAGATTTTCTCATTTCAGAAGTGAAATTCAAATGGGAGAGCGCTTCATTTTCCCAGAAACCACTCATGAAAATCTTCTCATAAAAGTGCTATTTTAATGATTTCTCATTACTACTTCAAAGAGAGTCACATGTTTTACTGCTTGTTAAAGTCCAATTCGAATTGTTCCAATTACTTTAATGCGCGACGATCTTTCTGAAGAATAGGTTGACAGACTCGAGAGGTTTTCAAATTGACCTGGTACAAAAGCCTTTGGAAACAAAAGCTGTGAGTGGATTGACTTGAAAAGAGTTAACATCAGCTACAATAAATTAAATGAGCTCATTTTAAAAATTCATTTTGTGGTCTTTTAGTTATTGAGGCATTAAGGCTTGAATTCGTTCAAACACACATAGCAATTGATTAAAGATTACATTGTTTTTTATGTTAAAATAAAACGTTTTTTTATTCATTTAGCAGACACTTTTGTCCAAAGTGACTTACAATTGATGATAAGAGAAGCACTTACTGTAAAAGTTCAGATGTCCTAAGAAACCATGCATTAAAATATATACGTGATCTCGACATAACAACTCGTTTTCTCATGATCTCAACATAACAACTCGTTTTCTTGTGATCTCGACATTACAAAAAGTTGTTTTCTCGTGATAACGACTTAATTTTCTCGTGATCTCGACATAAAAAGTTTCCTGTCGTGATCACGACTTGTTTTTTTGCTTTTATTTATTTATTATTTATTTGTTATTATTATTATTATTATTATTATTATTATTATTAATGTCTGGCCAATGTATGGTCAGTGAGTCTGCACTGGCCCTGCGAAAAGGGAGAGAATAGCCTAATTGCAGATGCGCATTCGTGCAACATGTTAAAGGCAAACGCTCGCGCTCATGATTAATGTACATTCATTATTATATTCATGTATGTGATTCTATATCATTATTTGCAATAATATTCCCTTGCAACTGTTACCCTTTTCAAGCAACTCTATATGGCGCAACTTTAAAGTAATTGTAAATAAATTGCGGAAAGGATCAAAGCAAAAGCGGGATCTGCATCATTCTTCATAATTTAATTCATACATGCAGCAACATATTTTACGCCATATAGAGTTGCTTTAAAATGGTAACATTTGAGGGAATAGTTTTGTAAATAATGACATATAATCATACCCATGCAAGCCGAGTTAACAAATATCAATCATTCAGCAGGCACATACATGTAATAATGTTAATGAGGTTTAATATGTATTAATTAGATTGCAACCTTACCATTTCACTGGAGTTCAGTGCAGTAACGTTATTCTGTGCTTCCGAATGGCTGTATTTAAATTTCTATCGTGTTTCATCTGATGAAAACCGCCAAATTGCTTATCACTGAAAATGTCATTACGTAGTGTGTTGCAGGGACATGGGGTTACAATGTACAATGCTCACCTAATGTTTACGTTTGTAATATTTATATTATTTCCTATTTAATAACCACCTTATGTGGAACTCTGTCTCATTTCAGGGCTGTTACTGTCCACCGGAGGTCACATTTCGGTCACAAATGTATAATTGGAGAGCCTTCCTGACTGAATGAACGAAATACGCTGTTTTCCATCAAGGCATATGCTGAAATATATGTGGCTAAAGTGGCAGTGGACAGGTTTAAAGAACCAAAACAAAGACTGGTACGTAACTCACATTTGCAAAGACATTGTTTTTCAAATTAACAAGAATGTTCACTTGGCATATTTCTTACATTTCTGCGAACACATTATGGTATTTTCATGCTCTAGAAGAGCCAAAAACTTACATACGGCATCTTTAAGAGATTACATTTAGATCTACACACATTTACTTATTGTTCTTCAGCACTGGACCTCATTTTGCATTTAATAACAGTTTTGCATTTAAGATTTGGCTAAGCATCATGTTTTGTCTGTGTATCCAGGTTATGACAAGCCATTTCTCTTAAACTCTGTTAATAATCATTAAAAATCATTTTTAATAACCATCCCAAGGACAACGATCAACAACAATGATGTTTAATAATTATTTTAAAAAATCCTTTTTATTCCTTTGTATAATTTACACACAGTTTAAAACTGTCTGTTATTGTCAGGGCCGGAAAGAGTCTGTGGACTTAATTTGCTGTTTCTATGCAGACTTTAATTCATTCATTCATTTTCCATCAGCTTAGTCCCTTATCAAGGGTCGCCACAGTGGAATGAACCACCAACTATTCCAGCATAAGTTTTAAGCAGCGGATGCCCATCTAGCCGCAACCTAGTACTGGGAAACACCCATACACACTCACATTCACACACACGTCTTTGGACTTGTGGGGAGAAACCGGAGCACCCGGAGGAAACCCACGAAAACATGGACTATGCAAACTCCACACAGAAATGCCAACTGGCCCAGCTGGGACTCAAACCAGCGACCTTCTTGCTGTGAGGCGACAGTGCTAACCACTGAGCCACTGTGCCGCCCTTGTACAGACTTTATTTTTTATATATTTATTTTTTGCAGAATATGCTGAATAATTTTGAGAATTTAGGAGCTGAACAATGCAATATAATTAAATAAAAGAAGTCTTTTATTTTATTTAAGAATTAAAATCCAAATTCAATCAATTAGAACTATTGTTTGGTACAGATTCCTGTGCGCATATTCCATCTGGGCCTAGTTATAGATAACAGTTTGTAATATTCACTCAAGTAACTGAATACATTTAAGCAATTGACATAAAATGCAACACAGACACAGTTAATAAATTAATTATAAAAAAATTCTTTATGTTATGTAAGCAAGTTCCATAAATTCCAGGGCATATTATAATGTGAATAAAAAACTGCTCGACAATATGCAGCAGTCATAGCATTTCATAGTCCAAACATACGGGACATGACACTTTCATAAATGCATAAACAACAGAAATATGATTTATCTCTCCAACACGTGAGGCAAATATTGGACCAAGTAACGCATTAGGCAGCTCAATATGAAAAATGTCCAGCCAGATGTTGGCATCTGCCCAAAGATAGAACCACACATTCATGATTCACGGGGCTAAATGCAATAATTTAGGAATCTGCCACATTTCAGCACTAATCTGAAAATTAGACGGACATATGGCAGGTCCAGCCCTGCGTCTGCCCAATTTTGCTTGTGTCTGTACCAAATAACAGATGATTTTGTACAAAATTACTCTTTGACGACAGCAACGAAAAGGGAAAGATGCTCTCACACCTCATAAATCTGATATTTATTCAATTCTCCTACACTGTAAAAAACATCTGTTAATTAAGAGTTTCCGTACTTTGTGACTGACAAGTGTTTTTCGTTTATTTGCGGTTGTGAATTGCATTATGGGATGTTAATCTCTGCTCTGTCGACTTTTGATGTTGAAAATTCAATTCTACGGTTTAACAAAGTGACTTTTCTTGACATTTTAGTAGTGTGAAATTATTCTCCTAGGGCTTAGTAGCCACTTATGTGGACAGCACATTTTAGCTCATTTTAGCTCTAACAATTGTATACTTTGAATGTTTTATATTTTGTTACAGACATACACAGTGTCATCCTGTGTTTTGTAGCATAAATATCCCAAACACTATTTTTAACGGTCCAAAATGGTCCAAAAAATATGTTTTAAGAGTTCACACTTAGCTGATGATTGATTATGAAGCTTATTTGGCATGCTGTCCCGGGAGAGAGCCCTGAGCTCAGAATATGCTTGAGCCCGGGGCTCCCTCCGGTTTCCCCTCGAAATTAGTTTATAAATAAACCCCACGTGTATGTGTTATTAACCACGAGTTCACATATATGGACATCATTTTTCTCTAAAAGTACATCATTTCAAAAGATGACCCTTTGGTTTTATTCTAATTAGGTTCCAACAAGCCCAAATAGCAAAGAGAAATAAAAAAAATGCATGCAAAAAACAGCTTGGGCCTTAATAAGAAATAGTATATAGAGAAATAAGTCTCTAAAATAACAGAAAATGTTCTGGCAGTTTATTACAAGGTTTAGGTACAGTAATTTACTACACCACTCCGATTAACATATCACTTTAAACTATTAAAACTGTATATAAAAGTCACTTTATTAACTTTTCAGGGTTAGAATTTGTTGGAGGAAAGATCAAGGTCTCATAATGCAATTCAAAAGCATAAATAAACGGGGAAAATAAAGCAATAATCAAAAAATACAGAAAACTCCTAATTTACGGATATTTTTTTACAGTGGAGTTAGATGGTTAACAGTCTGAAGTAATGTATCTACTGAATTGATTTCAATTTAGAGTGCAATCTGACGTGTTTATCCAGCAGTATGTTTGCCAGCCTGTCTTTGTTTAATAATGTTGTATCTATGCATGACTGGATATGATGATTTTGTTTATCGAGTAGCGCGTCTGATTACAGATCAGCTTTAGAGTCGAAATGCAACATGTGGAACACTTGTTATCGTAATCTGACAGAGCTGCACGCCGTGTTCCTCAGGTACGAGGCTGAGGATGTAGTGAAGAACAGCTAGTTGTTACATTTCTTCCTCCCCTGTGAATGTAAGTCAGAATAGGGCTTTCTTTCAGCGTCAGTTTCAAGCCTTGCAGTCTTGGCTACAAAAAAAGCAATTGAAAACGTCCACATTATTGGTGGGACACGTTGACCTTTTGTGATGGAAAAGTGAATGTGACATTCCTACGGTAAGAATGAAACTTGCATTAAAATGGATATTAGAATGGATGTTAACTATTCCAGCATATGTGTTATGCAGCAGATGCCCTTATAGCAGCAACCCAGTACTGGGAAACATCCATACACACTCATTCACACACACTATAGCCATTTTAGTTCATCCAATTTACCTCTAGCACAGGTGTTTGGATTATGGGGGAAAGCGAAGCACCAGGAGGAAACCCTCACACCGGGGAGAACATGCAAACTCCACACATAAATGCCACCTGGCCCAGCCGGGACTCGAACGAGCAACCTTCTTGTTGTGAGGCGACAGTGCTAACCACTGAGCCACCATGCCACCCTATATATAGAAAAATAAAAAAGAAAGTGAAATTTTTAATTTTTAGAGTAAATAATAGAATATTAAGAGTTTAGAAGTGTCACGGTTCAGGGATCTGTGTGTCTGTGTATGCTTGTGGCTGTACCTGTGTTGGCGTGAGTGTGTTGTTTGACTGTCTGTTTGCTTTCCCCGGCTGATTAGTGACAGCAGCTGTTCGGTGTTAGCGCAACTATTTAAGCCAGTCTTCACGTCCCGTTTTTGTCAGTCCGTTATGTTCTATCTTGTGTTTGTGTCTCCAGGCTCCGTTCATGTACATGCTGGTGGTGAGTCAATGTAACCCGAATTTCTTGTGGATGTTATCTCTGTGGCTATTGTCTGCTTCCTGCACTGTCTTCTTGTGATCACCTATGAGCTTCGTCTGTGTCTGTTACTGCCTGCTCTGCTGTCTGAAGTTTCCTGCAGCTGTTAACTGCATCGTCTCCTTGAGAAGTACCACTGGCTTATTGCATCGTCTCCTTGAGAAGTACCACTGGCTTATCCCATTGCCTCATTCACGAACTATGATTTATTGAGCCTTGTTGGATTGCATTCTAACATTAAAACTCTTTTTACTTTACTCTCGCATTTGGGTCTCTTTGTGTTTCATGACAAGAAGGTAGTGTTAATCAATCAAATTTCATATAAAAAATACAGTATTTTGCTTTAAATTAATGGGCGTATTCATTTTAATTAAAACATTTATACATTTTTTTTTTTAAACGTGACAAGTCCAACTTGTATGCTATTAATGTTTTTTTTTTTATTTAATTAATTTGTACTTTTACAGCATATCATTTTAAAGCATGCGAATCTTGTCTGTAATCTGCTACATGCAACATAAAGATATCAATTCATCAAAGATATTAGAAAGATTACCAATTTCCAAAGGTGCCCAGAAACAATGTGTGTAATAAACGTGATTTGACACTTTACGGAAAATCCTCAGATTCAGTATTCAATGATTGATTATCTGCAGGCCCACACAGAATCTTAGCCCATCGTTTTTAGCCCATCATTGGGTCTATGTATTTACTTGTGTAAATGTGTGTAAATTTATATTTATTCAGTTTTTAAATTCATTTGACTAATTTTATTGTGATATAATAATAGTAATGTTAAAATGCTCATATTATTTATTTACAATACAGTTTGTAATGTAATATTTTCTGTCTTTGAGTAAATATATTATATGAGAGACTTGCTTTGTTTACCAAATAAGTGGATCTAATTGGGTAAAAAAAAATATTTTTACATTTTTTTTTATTTTATATATTAAGTTATTAGTTATGATACTCCTAAAATCATTTAATATAAATTCAATATAAATATAAAATATATTTATATTATAATTAAATATAAAATGAATCCACAGATTTTTTACAAAGTTCTCTGCAGAAATCGCAAAAAAAGCAGATGTGCACTTGGTAATTAAATATGATAAATACATTTTATTTATTAAACAGCCTTTAGTGAGGCTTGCCCAGTATCCCTTAAAAGCCAAATAACAACAACCACACTGTGAACCCATGACTGGTTGTTTAGCTCCCTCTAGTGTTTTTATGTTTTCTAACGTTTTTTAATGTTGCAGTTTTAAATTAAATATATATTCATTTAAATATATTGAGATAATCATAGGACGGGTTTTTTTAGAGTGAAGGTTAATGGAGAACATAATGGTGTATTTCTAAGTGCACGAACTGATTTTATAGGCTTAACATGTTTCAGATACCAAAATAATAAAAATAAAAGGCTTTGAATGAAATTTTTGACATGTGGGACAACAGCCAAGTTTGAATTTGTTAGCAGAAGGTTGATTTGCATATCCTGTTCTATTGGGAAAACAAAAAGCGGGAGTGGGAGTGCCCAGCTGTCAGTCAGGATGATTGACAGTAACGCAATAAGCATTTTATGATGCGCAGATTGAATAATTTCACATCTCCCCAGAGAGGAAGAGGAAAGATCAAGGGTAACAACTGATTCTCCAGCCCCCAGTGAACCAACCTGCTCAAATAAAGCAGCCAAAATAGATGTAGTCGTTTATTTATTGTTCACTGTAAATGACTAAATGTATTAGAAACCAGCAAAATGATTCCTGTCAAAATTTTTAAGAAAGCCGCTGTACACATGCCTGCATACACTGTAAAAACATCAATTTTTTTCATGTATTTGTGGTTGTGAATTGCATTATGGGATGCTGATCTCTGCTCTGTCGACTTTTAATGTTTAAAATCCAACTCTACAGTTTAATAAAGTGACTTTTAGTCACATTTTAGTAGGTCAAAATAATACAATGTATAAGAAATAATATATAAGCATGTAAAATAGCAGAAAATGTTTTTTGTACTGTAATATACAACACCAACTCAGACAATATATCACTTTAAACTATTAAAACGATTAATAAAAGTAACTTTTATTTTACTTTTCAAGGTTAAAAGTTGTTTGAAGAAAGATCAAGGTCATATAATGTAATTCCAAAGCATAAATATACACTAACAAATAATAAAACTACAGAAAACAATTACGAATGTGCTTTGTGGTATGTAATGTAACAGTTGTACTGAAATTATTTACTATTGGACCTGACAATAAGATCATAAGACTACACTGTAGGTGAAAGGAGGTGGAGCTAGGCCTGTCACGATGTTTATTTTTTGTTGTACGATATATTGCACCAAAATATATCACGATAAACAATATTATTGTAATTTTAAGACCATTTTAAGCCGCTCATTATATAATGCCAGAATGACAATATAATATCATCACAAGCAAGTACACTCTTCCAAAGAACGCATCATATTTTATTTTTAAAAATATTTAATTTAATTATAATCATTTTAACAATTTAATAATTAGGCATTGGAATCAAAATGTGAAAATGCATATCCTAAACAAATAAATAATAATAAACATTAACAAAAAAATGCAAGGTAAAAAATAACAAAGGCTGCGATATCTGCTACTAGATCTATTTTCAGTTGTCAGGCACCCACTATTAAAATATACTTTAGTCATTTATGGTAAATATTACAGTGTTTTTTTAACCATACTGACACTGACACCTCCAATAGAGATGGATAGGTTGTGCAATCAGCTAAAATGTTGCAAGAATTGGTTTTTACGTATGGGCGATATATATTGCATCACCAAAAATCATTGAGGTCATGTCCATGTACAGTATTGTGCGATAAGTCGACATATTGATTATTGTGAGAGACCTAGGTTGAGCTAACAACCCGCTCCTCCGATTGGCTGTTATTCTTCCTTAAACTAAATTTGTATACACCAATTTTATTTTGTTTATTATATTAATTAAAGAGCCCATATGGTGGGTTGAGAACGGTTAAATTTCACTTTTTGAAGTCCCAAACAACAGGATGATATGTATGCAAGGTTAAAAAACACTTTCGATGTCTTATAATATCTATTTATTTTTACCTCATTTTTCCGCCGACTCCCATATGAATCGTCTGAGCGAGTCTTTTTCCCCAAGCACCTCCTTTCCGTCACATCACCACGTCACGTCCTTTACGTGACGGCAGCCCAATGCCAGAACATATTGAAAACAAATCACTGCTTTTGTACAACAGCGTATTGCTATATTATTCATCATAACAACAAACATTCAGTAATAATTAACACTTCATGGACTATTGTAAGCCAACAAATAGTTTAATTCGGCAGTAAGCTAAATGGCTACCGCTACATGCTGCATGGAGCAAACACAATACAGACAACTACATCCGTATTTACCTTGTTACAGTCAACACGACTGGAAGAACACGCAGGTCCAAATAAACTGGGTATTGATCCATCCTTTAACAACAACCGTGCAACAAATCCCGCGTCGTAAGCTGGTAGATTAGTGTAGCTCTCTTCAGAGAGATGACGTGAACACAGCACCGTGTTGGGGATGTAATTCTCAGGTATTTTACGAAAAAAAACTCAACCACTCCAGGTAGGGAAAAGAGATTTCCAGGTAGGGAAAATAACACAGCTTTTCCCTCGCACTTCAGAGCACAGCGTCTACGGGACATGATTTAACCGGAATGCCGATAATTTTAGTAAAGTTAGCAGCAGTCGTGTTTTCCGGATCAATAACTCATGACCGAAACATTGTTCCTACACAAATAGCACCTCTTTTCAACCGTCGCAATGTATACAATCACCTACAACCTTATTTTCCTAAAAATGAGCTTTGCCTACGCGCTGGACGCTTTATATTAAACTCTATGTGCAGGCGGCAGAGAGACCGGTCCTTAGGGACCGTCTACAAAGAGCAAAACGCGAAAACCAATACTGCAAAAGCTGTCAATAAGTTCTCTCTAAATCTTTGTACTGCCATCAAACAGTATAAAGATTTACTTAGATATTACTCAGATCACACGTCACTGCTGCCCCGCTGGTTATGCTACAACACTTACTGCAATACAGTGCTTGTTGTCTTCCACATTTCCTTCCTGTCTGTAGGCGGGGCCGGGCAGTTCAAATTTCCCGGGTCTGCACGCGCAACTATTATGTTTCGCGTTGACGTCAAGCCGAAACGGCTAAAGATTCGTTCTAATAACGATTCATTTAAACAACAATGAGTCGACTCTTTTATATATGAATCAATCGTTTTAAACACTTTGCACTTTCAGATTTAAGCCTTAGCTGGACATTTCACTTTACTTAGAGCTGTGTAACACACTGCATGGAAGGTCATTTTCAAAAATCCATAATATGGGCTCTTTAAGACTTGTAGATATGTAAATAATTCAATTGTTATGTTCAAATCAATTTTAGAAATAATTATTCAATACTGTTTCACTAGGGTTACAGGTATATTTAGTAGTATTCTCTCTATTTTTTGTGTAAAAAAAGATAAAAAAGCCTAGCTTCTCAGTAATTCAAGGCTTTTCATTTTGTGTGATAATTCATTTAATGGTGGTTCATACGTATTAATGTTAACAGCTTTAAATGTGCAGTCACACGTCTCCATCTGTAGCCAGGTTTTAATATTTAATGAACATTATCCCTGAAATGAATGAGTAGTGCTTTACATTGTCATACTTGTCATTTCCACAAATGAATTATAATCCCTCAATGTTCCAAAAGCCCTCATTAAAACCCTGGCATCCATTTTTCTCATCAAGACATAAAGAGCAAATCATAAGGTTAGCAATAAAGCGAAAGTACACAAGGACAGAGAAAGTCTAGACTTCAGAGATTAACAAATGGAACCGATTAAAAACAACGGACGCCAAACTTAATCTGTTAATGTAGCAGTTCTTCTACTTCATTTTATGCTTCATATACAATCATGAATTCAAGTCAGGTGATTGGCTGGGCCATTCTACCACTAGTTTTCATGTCTCTGAATGAATTTGAGAGTTTCCTTGGCTGTGTTTTGGATCATTGTCTTGCTGAAATGTCCACCCTGGTTTCATCGTCATCATCCTGGTAATGTAGATGTTGGACAGAAGCAGCTAATGATAATTTACAATGACAAATGGCAGAGGGTTGCTGAACTACTGAGATATTTCAGCTGCTGTCTGGGCTTTCACTGCCTTTCTACACCTCCCTTTCTTCATGTGTTCAATACTTTTTCCCTGCGTCATTTTATTTTATTATGCATAATTCAATTTGTAAACTAATTAGATTTGTTTTCCCAGAGATGGGTTGCAGCTGGAAGGGCATCCTCTGTGTAAAACAAATGCTGGATAAGTTGGTGGTTCATTCCGCTGTGGCGACCCCAGATTAATAAAGTGACTAAGCTGAAAAAAAAAGAATGAATGAATGAATGAATGAATGAGATTTGTTTTCTTTGCCTATATGGATTTCTTTAGTTGTTACCAACATCCGTGGAACATTTCACGGATGTTGGTTCAAGTCAACGGCACCTTTAGAAGTATGTTTTCTAAGAAAAATGTTGACGTTTTCAATACTTATTTTGCCCGTCTGTATATCAGATAAATATCTGATTACAGTTGTGTTGCAAATGCTCGTCAGGTTGCCTTTTTCTGCTTCAAAAAAAGATTTTTGCTGTTTGTTCAAACTACTTACTTAAAATAAACTGAAACAACACAAATCTTGAGTTTTTTGGAAGCAACTTAAATATTCAATCCACTTAAATCTGCTAATAAGTTAATAAGTTTACTCAATCATGTTGTCCCAACACAATCAATTGTCAGAATTTGCCATTTCTTACAGTGCAGTATTTTTTTAATATATAAAGGGATTGTTCTGAAACAGTTAAATGACACCAAACATCAGAGCACAAACTTAATTTGTACACTAGATAACACTTACATTTAATTTATCCAACCAATGTTGTCAATTTGAGCATCGCTGCAGTGTAAATAGATGTAAATATAAAATTTGTAATGAGATAATTGCATCAGGATTGGTCTATACTGTGAAAAAAACACCATGAGATTATAATGATAGTGTGAAGTCGTGTTCTTAAGGATTTTTGTTGTGTATTGGTAAATGTCTGTTCTTTTTAATTAATGCAGCAGGGGGACGGTTTAACACAATATCTAATTAAATTTGATCACATTTTAATTAACTGTTTTGTGATCATAAATCCCTTTAACTAGAATTCATATTGCCTGAGGGATCTGTTGAATATTTTAATGGAATGCATAATTGTAGCTACTCTGAGACATGTTTTACAATCAGTACAAATGGGTCAGAATGTTTGACCACCGATGGAAGCACTAAAGCAAAGATAATTAATGTTTTATGGACACATTTTAACATCTTTGTTGGCTAACATTTTAATGACATGATTTATTTGAACACTCATTTCCTTCTATGAGACTTTTGAACCTTTTCAGTTTGTGTGAATCCATATGGGGTTCAGAGTGTAATACTTTTGTCTAAATTAATTTCACATCTGTCTAGAACAAATATGTGGTTTGGTGTCATAATTACAGTGTAGCCTATACTTTGCCGATTAATAAAAAAAAAACAATAATTTAAAAAAAGTATGCACCTTTTCAAATAATATTATGGTGTTTTTATGTAATAATTAAAACATGAAAATAAAAACAAATTTTTATATTTGTGAGTTGCAACCAGAGACTCCGATCACAACACAATGCTAAACAGCCTAGTTTCCCATTGTTTCCCAAAACAATGTGGGAAAATAGATAAAATATCATAGTTCTAATAACAACGGTGCCCATTATAATGCGTTAAAAACAAAGTTTCCCATCTGCACCTCAACTATTGAAATGGTGAGTGTCTTCTGTTGGAGCACAAAGAGGTTTGTTTTATTTAATTGTGGCTCAATTTTTTTCTAGACTACATGTAAAAATGTTCAACGCAATTCCTTCATGTTGACCCAACACATATGAACTATTTTAACTTAATTGTTTTTATAATTTAAGTAGATTGAACATAAAACAGTTAAGTTGTCCCAAAGAAATCTCACAGATTGTGTGGTTTTTAAACAAGCAGCAGTTTTAGAGTGCATACATTCTCAAAATACAAGGTTCTGTATACAAACTGGACACTTTTCAAAAATGTTTACCTAAAGGGTCCATGTTGATACATTAAAGCAAGGGTCTCCAACATGAGCCTGCGAGCCAATAGCTTGTGCCATGATTCCAAGTAGCTCAAGTATATTATTAATTGAATTAATAATAACCGTCAAACCCAAAAAAACTTGTGTTTCAGGTTTGATATTTGTTAATTTAACACTGCTGTTAATTTGATACGACTACATTTTTGTTCTGACAACTGTTGTACTCTATTAGTAATGTTTTTTGTATATAAATGAACTATTTTATTTCATTCTATGATTTTCACATTTAAGTTTGGACTTTTGTTATTTTGAGATTTATGATTGATTATAGATATTTATATATAGATTATATATATTTAACTTATTTGAAAAACTCAGTGACCTTGATCTGAGAATAGCTCTTGGTCACTTTAAGTTGATGTTGTTGTTGTTGTTGTTTTTTTAAGCAATGCTTTTATACTTTTAAATAAGGTTGGAGAAACATGCCTTAAAAGAAATAGTACCTAAACAGTACATTAGTATACCCTAAACTAAAATGTTCATTTAAGGTATCAGTACAGACCCTTTAGGTAGAAATGCGTTGGCTAACCGCTTGTTTTCAGAATATGTACTGTATAGGGCAGCTAGTACAAACCTGTAAGTTTTATTATTACCAAGTATGGACATGTGAACCACGTGTTTTACAACTTCATTACAACGTTATTTGTAGCACAGGTCACCCATAAAGCCCACCATTGATATCAGTGTCCCTACTAAAGCACCAGGGGGCGCTAAAATAATTGTTTATTTCGACAAATCAAGACTTTGGTTCCATAATTGATTCAAATGGCTAGCACAGGTGTAGCTATACTTGTGTATGCAATGTTTTTTTTTTTTTTTTTTTTTAATCATTTACACTGACTTGTATATATATTACAGGCTAATAGGATGTGTCGCTACAATAGGTAAACACAAGATTGTGAAATACAATTAGTTTGCCAACACTAATCTTGCGTTTACCTTTTTGTCTATCCTTTCATTGACCTATACATTATTTTATTTAACTTTAGACGCGTTTGACGTTGTCTGTAGGCTAACTTTAGCATACACAGTCTACTCCTCATCGTTATATCGGTGGTCAGAACTCACCGCTGCTCTGCTCGTTCGGTGTAACGGGAGATTCGGATGAGCAGTGATGTCACAGGAAACCCGCTCCACACAATCCTCCGCTGCTTCAGGGGCCGCAGTTCATCAGCGAGCACATCTCCAGTTCATACAGCTCTAAACTCCGCGGAGAACACAGGAGCAAACTAGGTAAGAGACGCTTTATTCTCGCATCAGGATTAAGCATACTTTTAATAAGCTTTTTAAAAAGTATATATAAGTACCGTGGGTTTTATATTATGAAGTTATCGCGCAATTGGGTAAACTTTACTTCATCCTGATGTGGCATATTGCTGAGAGCTGGAATATAAAACTTGTTTACCCTAGTTATTATTATTTTGCCTAATGAAATTGTCGTTATAGCTTCCTGGAAAACTCTAAACGAGTTGGTTTAGTTATTTTGTTGTTATTAAAGAACATTTAAGGCTTGAAAGTTTCAGAGATCCTGTGAGATTTGAATTAATCACCTTAATTTTGTCGAGACTGACAGTTTGGTTGAATTAAATTAGATTGTTTAAAACATTATATACAGTAGTGCTTTTATCAGTGTTAAGTAATTTGTAACAACAATTAAACTTCAGCCTATAATGCAAAAAAATATTGTAATAGCTATTATACCTCCAACCAATACAGTGAAACACTGATTGGATAAGCTGGAGTAATAAAATAATACAATGTAAATTAAAAATGACCTAAAAGCTTTTATAAAATTGTATATATATTGTTATCAGCAAGCAAATATTGTCAATATATTCATTTATTTATTTATTTATTGCTGGTTTGGGTCACACTTTATTTTGATGGTATGCTTGTTGAATTTACAGTAAGGGCAAAGTTACATTGCAACTAATTCTCATTTGTTATACAGTAAGTAGACTGTTAAGTTGGGCTTGGGGTAAAGGGTAAGGTAAGTTGACATGTACATGCAAAGCTTTCCTTAGTCAGTTAAATGTCTGTTGAATGTCAGTATCAACAGATGTTAGTAGACAGCCTACTAATACTCAAATGGACCATCTAAATAAAGTGTCACCCTTGTTTGTACTGATATATTTTACAAATATATGCTTTTATAATATACCAATTGGAATTAATTGTTGAAACTGACAGTTTGTTTTTATTAAACTATTTTTTTAAAACCTTATATGGTGCTTTCTTTTGTGTTAAGGATGTCATTTGTAGCAACAATCAAATATTATCATAGTCATTTTACCTCCAATACAATGATAGACTGATTGTATAACTGGGCGATTAATAAAATAAATAGTATAATGTCAATCCAAAATGTACCGAAAGTCTGTAAAGTAAATTTTATATGTTATAAAATAAAAGTTAAAAAATATTATTAGCAAGCAAATATTGTGAAAAAAAAAATTTTTGTTTGTAATATTTATTTTTACAATTATATACTCTTAAATGCTTTTATAATATATCAATTAATGTATATAAAACATAATTCATATAAAAATGTAAATATGTTAACAAACACAATATAAATTCCAACATAATACTGACAACCATGCCACCATAAAACATAAATAATTACTTAAATAAATGCACAAGAAAACCTTTTCTGAGAAAAGTAATCAAAGTATATAAATGTTTCACTTAACTAGTGCGATAGATTGGATGGTTATAACTTATTTTATTTTATAACACCAAATAACAGTATAACCATTACATAAATATGAAAATTGACAATTTACATTATTTACAATTCATTACAGTACTTTACTGTTTGTTGTTAAGTGTTAATATGGAACTCACATACAAAACTAAAAAAATATATAATTTTGAGGGAAACCTTTTTAAAAGGCGTCATTTATTTTTATATATATATTTTTTTATTTTATTTTTTATTTTGGTGGCACGGTGGCTCAGTGGTTAGAGAATGTCGCTGGTTTGAGTCCCGGCTGGGCCAGTTGGCATTTCTGTGTGGAGTTTGCGTGTTCTCCCTGTGTTTGCTCGGGGTGCTCCGGTTTCCCCTTATAGACCAAAGACATGCAGTATAGGTGAATTGAATAACTTAAATTGTTTGTATAGTGTATGGGTGTTTCCCAATACTGGGTTGTGGCTGGAAGGGCATCCGCTATATAAAACATGTGCTGGAATAGTTGCCGGTTCATTCTGCTGTGGCGACTTCAGAAATAGAGACTAGCCTGAAGAAAAATGAATGAATATATATTTTTAGATATGACTGTATAGGTTTTGTTGAATTGTGAGTTATCTCTATGAGTTTGATCATTTCCGCCGGATACATCTTTGAGCTGTGTCACTTTAAGATGAATCCTTCCCAGTGAAGAGTGGAAAAATTTGGTGTTATATTCATGGGTGTATCCTAAACGGACATGAGTTAAACTAACTGTCAGTGGGCTTCCTGATTTAAGGTCTGGAGGGTGGCTTTTTGCGACCAGGCCCAGTTTAGAGAGAGTGACAGAGAGACAACTGCGGAGAGGGAGTAGATGGGAGACTCTGGGTATAAAACAAGGGTCTCTGGGAATGTCATGTCTGTAAACCACTCCTTCAGCTTCACAGGAAGGGCAAAATGTTATCATGCTTTAGGCCCTCTGTTTTTCCACCAAAAGCTGGGGTCATCCGATTATCCAAAATGTCTGGGAAAACACTTCATTTTTTACATTCCTATTTGAATGACGTTTATTAACTGATTTATGACTGACGCCAAAACCTGAATGGCACCAGATTTATAGCTGTTTTTCTTCTCTTAAAAGTTTCAATGAGTAGTTTATGGGGGGGTACAGTATTTCCTTAATCATCCCACTCTGTTTTCAAAGTAGATAACTAGCGGTTTATTGCGAAAGCCATAAAGATTATATTCAGACAATTAAGAAGTGCTGATCAGCAAGAGGCGCCATTAAATTAAAATAAAACATTTTAGATGTTAGTTTCAGTCTGTTCGTTTTAAGGAGATCTATTAGCTAGTGTGCTCCAAAACAGTGACAAAATTCACATTTAGAAAACATATAACTGCTATAAACATCCAAATCTTGCAGTTTATTCTGCCTAAATCGATCAACAATTTTTTTTCACGGCACCTCATCAAATCTTGACCAATCAAATGATCTCTATTATCTGACATGTCCCGCCCCCTTCAAGACACTACTCATTTGCTTTTGATTTGATGCGCTTGATCTCGACCACTCTCACTGGCAGAGCTGTGATTAAAATAAAACGCCATTGGCTAAATTTTAAAAAGGGGAGGAGCTACTGTATGTCCCAGCCTCTCTTCATTTTTCAGTTAAGATTATGTCAAACATCAAATAATAAAAGCTCATTTCAAAGCACTTCAAAGGACCTTTAACAGATTGTTGCTGATATTTCATAGTTACAAAGAATCCTCATCATCTTTTTTCAAAAAAGCTACATTTTCGGCTTCAGTGTTTCTTATTGAGCTTTGATTATCAAAATATTTAGTTTACAAAAAGACAATGATACAAATAATATCTTGTGTAGGTCCTGCCTTGTCGTATGGCAGCTACATCTACATTAAATGGCACTTCAGTTTGTCCTGCACGGACTAAACAAAGTAGTTTGATATTTTATTAATAAAACGATTATGTCTGAGAAATGACTTTACCTTAGTGAGCCTTCATTACATTTGGTGCATAAAGACAGACGGTTTTAACATTGTCCTTAGAGATCATTTATAAAAAACATAAAGGTGTCAGTATTAATGTGCATCTAAAACAGAGGTATTCAACTAAAATTCCAAGAGGTCTATTTCTTTCTCAGCAGAGGTCGTAACCATTCAAAATGCACATTTATGCTCAGATATGCATGTAATGTGCTTTTAAATATACACCTAACCCCACCTCACAGTGATGTCACAAGCTCTATTGAGTGCATGTGTCTGAGAGTGCATGTCTCTGCATGCATCTGCAAGTCTGCAGTCAGACACTATTGAAATGGGCATCAAAGGTGAGAGAGTATATTAGACCTTGAGAGATAAAACAGTTGTGGCTGAGAATTTTATCTATGGGAGTTGCATTTATTTTATATTTAAAGCCATCTACAAATACAGTTCCCATTTTTACATTGTTTATTGTGAAATGCTCTTAACATGAAAGACACAAATAGTTGTATTGACTGCATTCTCATTTTCGGCAGTGATTCAATGTATTTTTCTGCTCACTGTGTACTGCTGTTAAAATAATCACATCATCTGCAGCTTTCGTAGCTCTTTACGAGAAAGAGAAGCACCACACATGTAGTGGAAGTAAATAAAACTTTGAATAAAGCTTGTTTGGCTCTAGGTACAAATATAATGGCGAACAATGAGTGCTTGTGTATACAGCTGTGTTGTTTGGATGCCCAGCTCAATTTAAATGGTAAAACTGTTGCTACTGTTGTCAGCTTGCGTTCCGCCTGGAGCCTAGAGTGTTTGGAACTGAACTGGGGTCCACAGTTTGTGGATGCCTAGAAAGCTTCAAAAAGGGTCTTTTCACAAGGGTGTTTTAAGGCCAAAATATTGAAGAGTAGATTTAGCTCCGGAAGTATATAAATTCTACATTAGCGGTGATTTGCAAACAGATTGCACTGAATTGGCGGAACTAAAATCAGCTGGACAGACATTTTAGGAATGGTAGTCTTGCATAAGGGTTACAATCAAATTGACAACTGTTGTCAAACAGGTTCATACCTGTCAACCCTCCCGTTTTTCCCGGGATTCCCCCGTATTTTACAGTTCTGTCGGGCTATCATCCCGTAAAGGTGTTTTCCCGTATTTCTCATGTATTTTCAGTGTTTCTTTGAAGGGTGCTAATAAACATTAAAGAGCCGATCCTCCCTATACGCAAACAATACCGCCAAACCACCAGGGGCCGCCCCTTGCTCTTAAACGTGAGTCTGTTCTGTGCTTTCGTTTTATTTAGACACGAAAACACTTTTAAATAAATATAAAAAACGCCGGGATCCCCTTTCCTTTTCATTACAGCTGCCGTCGCCCCTCATATGCAATCCTCTAAACAGTCATAAAGCGGTGCGTGACTGTCAGACGCGCTCCATAGTGATAAATAGACGCTGTTTCCCAAACGGATTGAATAAGAGAAGAGGAAGAGAATAATAAATCCCTTATTATCGTGGGCATATCCCTTATTTTCACATCCCAATGTTGACAGGTATGCAGGTTTTCCAAACACTTGATGAAAGAATGAAACACTTGCCATTGTTTACAACAACATTGCTACATGTATGTTGAGCTGGATGGAATGCTCAAATGTCGGAATGTTGGAAAAAAAAAAAAAAAAAAAAAAAAAAACACGTTGAAAGTACCACAATATTTCCACAGATTTATTCTTTCTTGTGTCCTCTATAAATTATCTCTTCATATTAGGAGGGTAATGCTTAGAATTATACAGCGGGAAACTTTTTCAAGCATAGTTCTAGACATTTGGTTACAGCCATTGAATTTGCAAAATACAAGTCCATTGCAAATGTTTATATTCATTATATTATTATATTTATTATTACTCTACTTTGAGAACATACATTTGAATAACCTTGAATATTTAGCATCACTTGGTCTGTCATATATGAAATGAAGCACTTAATTGGCAAAACAAAAGTACAGACTTTACATATTAGTTTGTGTTATTATATTATTAAACAAAACACACAGTGCATCTCCCAAACAAGCATCAGCAAAGGAAGTTCATAAAGGGCAGACTCAACCCTCATCGCTCAAACAATTTGTATGATTACAGTAGTGCAACATATCAAGTCTTACAGAAATTTCTTCAAAAGGCATGATGATTGGCATTTTGCATGGAGAAATATTTCCTATCCAAATGGAAGTTATAAGAAAACCACACGTGCGCTAATTCGCTTTGTCTGGACTTCTGGGAAGCGTGTTCATTTTCGAGACCAAAGACAAATCCAAATGGATAATTTTCCACATATGAGCCTAGTCATGTGGTTTCGGGTCCCCGTCCAAGCAGGAAATGTTTGGAGGCCGAACAAAAGAATCACATGACGCTTCAGCCCCTTGGCCATGGCCATACCGACAGGTATTAATTTAAAAAGGAAATAACAACAGAATCAAGGCAGATGTTAAAGATGTTTTGGAATGCTCTGATAGTTCCACATGGAACGCCATAAAAAGAATAAACCGGGGTTGTATATAATCCGACTGTGGTGCAGGATGTCATAAAACATTAGCATGTAAAAATAGTGAATACTTTAGTAAGCAACTTTATTGTGGCTATAACAGATCTTCCTCACTTTAAAACTGATTTATGATGTTATCTCTATAGACGAGCCAAAACGGCAACGGTGAACCGTGTAATGCATGTTTAACGATGCTTTCTTTCCCTTTGTAATGATGATAGGCCTCCTGATAAACTGAACTTTCATGTACACGCTTTTTATTCTGTCCTCTTCTCTAACTTAACAACAGCGCTGTTACCGCACTCCTGGGAGCAACAATAGGTCGGCAGTTCACCTGGCTCAAATGCCTTGTTTTTATGGAATCGAGAATTCACTGTCAGCTTGACAGAAATAACCACCAGAAATTCGTTAGGGAAATACTTATTTGTGTGTTTTCATTTTAGTTAGAAAAGTGTCTGTTCCCTTCATTCTTTGGATGTATTGTATAATATTCTCTGTTTGCTTTCAGGTGCACAAAAGCCAAACAGCGGAACCATGAATGGATGCTGCATTACCTCGTTTCTCTTACTGTTGGCAACCTCTGAGGTATTTGTTTGTCATAAACCAAATAATATTAAAGTTATGAGCAGGTCATTTTATAAATGTGAATTCTCTGTGTAAATCTTCTTGTTGCTATTCATTAATTGTAGCTGTTAAAAGGACTACGTGCAGAATTAAAAAAAACTCCTGTTATTATCGGAAGACACCTTGGCTCAGTGGTTAGCACTGTCGCCTCACTGCAGAAAGGTTGCTGGTTTGAGTCCCGGTTGGACCAGTTGGCATTTTTGTGTGGAGTTTGCATGTTCTCCCCGTGTTGACGTGGGTTTCCACTGGGTGCTCCGGTTTCCCCCACAGTCCAAACACATGTGCTATAGGTGAATTGGATGAACTAAAAAATTGGCCATAGTGTATGTGTGTAAATGTGAGTTTTCCAGTACTGGGTTGCGGTAAGAAGGGCATCCGCTGCGTAAACACATATGCTGGATACGTTGGTGGTTCATTCTGCTGTAGTGACTTGTAATAAATAAGCGACTAAGCTGAAGGAAAATGAATGAATGACTGTTATTATAGAAACCGGTGACTGTTAAGAGAACTGCAGGCAACAACTTATTAAAAATTCATTCATTCATTTTCTTTTCGGCTTAGTCCCTTTATTAATCTGGGGTCACCACAGCGGAATGAACCGCCAACTTATCCAGCATTTGTTTTACGGAGCGGATGCCCTTCTAGCTGCAACCCATCTCTGGGAAACATCCATACACACTCATACACTACGGACAATTTAGCCTATATACCCAATTCACCTATACCACAAGTCTTTGGACTTGTGGGGGAAACCAGAGCACCCGGAGGAAACCCACGCAACCACAGGGAGAACATGCAAACTTCACACAGAAATGCCAACTGACCCAGCCGAGGCTCGAACCAGCCACCTTCTTGCTGTGAGGCGAACATGCTACTCACTACGCCACCGTGGCGCCCTTATTAAAAATTTAAAGATAATTTTTAAAAGGGAAAAAACTGTATATGAAGTGTCACATTGGGATTTCTGGGAATGTCAGTTTACATTTTTGGAGAGATTCTTCCAAGAAAATGACTGAATTGGTTATTCGTGTAAGCAGCTTACAATATGCTTCAATGAGGCACCGTCTAGCTAGTGTAGAAATAATGACATTGTTGTGTTTTTTTTGTCATCATGAAATTGACTAGTGTTTCCAATCAAAACCTAGGTTCACTTAAACTTAACTGTAAAAAAATGAGGGTTCCACACAATTCATTCATGTTGTTAACTTACTTAACTTAACACTTTTAACAAATTTATGTGGATTGAACATAAAAAAATTAAGTTGTCCCAATGAAATCTCCAGAATTGTGTAGTTTCAGCTCATTTTAAATAAGTAGTTTGAACAAGAAAAAAAATATTATTTTGAGTGTTCAAAATGTGCCTTACACACTATTGTTCCTCTTGCCATTTCACAAATTGTACATTTACACATCTGGGACACTGGGAAAAAAAAATTATTAATTGGATTTACAAATTTTGTAAAGGTAAGCGGTTGCAATAGGCTGAATTTAAACAAACAAATTAAAGTTAATTGTTTGCAACTACTTACCTTTAGTTGTAGTGTAGAGGCTTTGGAAAATTCCCTGGGATTGTAATGCAAAAAATATTAACAACACCTATCCTAAATAGTTACACTGATTAAAAAAGGGCACAATGCACAATGTCTTGCTGTCAGTAAAGACTTTATTTTAGTTAACATGGGTCATATTTCCAGAAAGTGACAAATGACCTATCCTGTTGTATAATAAGGAAGACAAGTTTGATTTCTCACTGTGAATTGTGTAATGTTCTTTTTGAATCATTCTTTTCATTCTTTTTTTACCTCATGAAATAGTACATTTAACATTATTTTAATAACATATTATTTTCCCAATGTGTAATAAGGGAGATTGTTGTTAATCAATATTTTTTTTTTTACAGTAGCATATTTATATTTAAAAATGCAATTTTTTTTAAGTGTACATGTATCTAATCACATATCATGCTATAAGTGTGCATATCTATTATGAATTTCAAAGGTTCTTGACAGAAACACAATGATTTGACTGCTGAGATTTATAAAAAAATATTTCATTGTAGAGCAGCTAATATCAGTGTTAATCTCTCTCCTTTTATTTTGGAACAGTTGTTTGTCGTGGTCCTCTCAGAGAACAGTACTGGAGGTACGGCACAAAAGAACCCCCATGAACTGAACTTCACCCGCCACAAAATTTTGACCGCCCAGTTTGAATGTTACCAGAAGATTATGAAAGATACGAATCACAACAAAACAGGTGAGATGTTCTCATTTCCAAGAGATCCTTTACTCCGAGCAATAGCTAGAAGTTAACCTCAGCCATACAGTATAGTTTAAGGGGATCTATATCAGTATTCAAGTTTAGATTAGAATCTACACTGTTAACAATTTCTTGTAGATTCTACAGCAACTTACTGGCTGCAGCTCGCCGGTAACTAACTGTAAATCAATTACAGCAAAAATACAAAAATATATACCATTTGTCTTGCTGTCTATGTATTTAAAGAATTGTATGTATATCTGTATATACAGTAATTGTCACAATGCACAACTTCTTACGACTGCATAACTGCCCAGTAGAATATAGTTCATATTACAGTTAAACATTGTGTAATTTACAGTGTACCTGTCAGTTGGCAGAGTCTTAAAAAGTTCAACATTTCTACATCAATATTTTAGGGCTTAAAGGCTCCAATTCATGGAGTTTCTGGAATTTATAAGGTCCTTTTCAGACATTGAATTTCATAGAATTTTCATAATTTTTTTGTCCATGTCATGGAATATTAGGAATTCATTTGTCGCTTTAAAATTTAGTTTAAATTTAGTAAAGTAAATATATTTTTGTAACTTTCTTTCTTGTTGTATCAGGCCTATAGTTATGGTTAGACTATGGTTAGCTCCATTGTATTCCCATTGTATTTCCTAGTCTAATGCAACTAACACAAACATTTCAGGATAATATACATACTGCATTAAGTTGGCCCTTCAAAAGCTGGATGTTAAAAAGTAGATGACAGAAAGCTAAATATAATCTTTGTAAAACTGCTATTGAACAATCAAACATCAGAGAGAGGGCACTACGCAGCCAAACATATATAGCAAGGTAAATTGTCCATTATTGTTCTCTAATAAAATCATGCAAAATTAGATGCAAGCTATATAAACCACTCACTTTAATAATATGTTTTTAATTTAACATGTTTTTTTAAATATTATCTAAGCTCAGCATCTTACAGCCAGGGAATTTGATATTTGAAGATGAGTAAATAGTGAGTAATTATCACTTTACGGTAAACTATCCCTTTATTTCACTGCTGTTTTGTGTTCTTTGTCTAAAACAAACTTTATATAGGTCTTCATTTTCTAATGTCCATTTAATGCTACCTCTAATCCTCTTTGAAATACTTATGCAGCCCTTAGAATGTTTGTTTGTTTTTGATTTCATGGTGTTGTAGTTTTTTCTTTTGCTTGTCCAAGTGTAATTTGCTATATTGTGGTGGTTGTGATGTGGGTCTTAAATTTAAATCAAAATGGTCTAAAAATAGCTAAAAGTCTTGGTAAAATCCTCAGAAATCAATCCTGAGTTAGGTCTAAATCCATGCAGGCTTTTGTCAAGCTCTCTTTCAGATTTAAATACAAATGTCTGCTAGTCATGACTGTTCAGGAATTCTACTGTAAAAGAGAAGTTGTTTTCCTGGCCTCAGTCTATTTCTGACTTGGATGCCATACGCTGTAAGTACATTAGGGAAGACATGACTAAAAATGCCCGATGCTTTGTCACATCATCCTGGAAATTACGGGGAAAGCGTTCATGTGAAATGACGATAAAATGGAAACAGTCAGTGGGGTGTAACTTACAGCATGGATTTGTTCATCGGCAAGACAAGTTATAGCTAAAGAATGGCAAATGGGGCTTGACACAAGAGCAGGCGGATTTTCCATGACAGCTGTTAAAAGCTGTTTTGGCAAGAACCCCCACCCCTCCCCCTGCCAAAAACATCAAATTTGATATTCAAAAAAAATTAAATCACAGTTTTTATATTCTGATGTATAGAATGAACCATTAATAAATTGTTTAAAATTAACTAAATTTACTTTAATGTTAAGTTTGAACCATATCTTTAAAATTGTTTTCTGTACTTTATTATTATAATAAAAAGTTTAATAAATGAAAAAAAATGTATATAAAATATAGAAAAATATATATATACATATTAGGGGTGTCAATTAATTGTGTCTTCGATGCAGACACAGGCATTTTGGTTTCAGTTCAGTAATAGGTCATAACTGGTTATTATGTACTGACGTTATTTATCTCCTATGCGCTATGTCGTGGTAGCTTACAGTACTATGGTGAGGGAGGTGAGCGTGATTACTCGCTTTATAAGGCTCAGAAGGGGAGCTGTATATTGACATTTGTTTATTTGCTATAAATGCTGGTGTTGTTCTGTAAATGAGTTTTTAAAGGTACAGTACATATATATGACTGTATTAAAGGACAAAATTGTATTACAAATAATATATAAATATAAATATATTTATACATTTTAATACATGAATTGTCGTGCTGTGAAGTAAAATATAAAAGTGTGTATAGAAAGCATCGTCAATGCACCAAGATGCACCAAGATATCGAACTGAGTATAGCAATAGCAATATAGCACTATGTAGTGTATAGCAATAAACATTTACATTACATTACATTTACAGTAAAGAACATTAGAGTACATATACTGTACATTTACATTACAGTGAAAAGCTGACTAGAATAATATTATTTTATTTACATATTTATTTTTTTATGTATTTGTTATACATATGGAATTATTAGTACTAAAAGATACGTAGTTTGGTATAAGTAAGATTTTGAGAAGTGAAACTATTATTCATTAGTGATGCATTAATTTGAGCAAAAGTGACATGATGTTACTTTTGAAAATATATTTTATTTCTGTTCCTCAAGAAACCCCAGGGGAAAAAGTATAAAAATATTATGTTAAATTATGAAGTTACTACTATTTTAAATTATAATAAGATGCTAAAACCTGGAGTGATGGCTGCTTAAATTAGTTATGCCATTATAGGTTTAAACTCTATCAAAATTAAAATAAAAAGTATTCATTTAAATTGTAATAATATTTGTGTATATTTATGTAAAACAATAACATGCATTTTATTATCTGTACTGTTTTGCACTGTGAATTTATTTATTTTATTTTCAAACACAAACACTAAAATCCAAATAAATTTATTTTATGTGGAAGCAAGACATGAAGTCAGATCCCAACTCCTTATTTTTTTAATAACCATGAATGACTGCATTGCAGATGGTTCTATGTGTAAACGGACATGGGATGGGTGGCTATGCTGGGAATATATGGAACCAGGAGTTACCTCAGCCCAGCACTGTCCAAACTACTTTGATGACTTTGACACCTCAGGTCAGTCCCACCAAGACTTTTATTCTTGCCATTGAATGAAAATGTCTTCCAAGAAAGCCTGACTAACTGACTACCAAATTGTGCCCTATCAGAAGTGGCGACGAAGATTTGCACTAATTCAGGCCACTGGTTCGTTCACCCAGAGAGCAACAGAACATGGAGTAATTACACCGACTGTAAGCTTAAGTCTAACGATCACAAAAGGGTGAGCTCTAATTTATGTTTCATATCTGTTATATCGTCATAAGTAACACATTAACACTGAAAAAATCATTCATTGGATTTACTGAATTTGTTTAAGCTAAGTGGTTGCAAACAATTGATATGGGCTGAATTGAAACAAATTAAAATGAGTGATGTTCAGCTTAATTTGTTTGTTTAAATTCAGCCCATATAAATTGTTTGCAACCACTCACCTTAAAAAGTAAAAAAATGGAGTGTTTTTTCAGTGTAATGCATATACATATGGACAGTGTTCGATGTATAGCATGGCCTTTTGGATTGTTTTCCAATAAACAGCTTTTTTTGTAAGCTTAACTTTGGCTAAATGCAGTGTTGAATTCACTGCCTGTGTTTTTGTTTCTGCTTGTCAACATTTTGTTTGTGCTTCGTAAATAAACATTTTAAAAACCTCTGGTGGAGGCGGGTTTAACAGTAGCCTTCTCTGATTGGCTAGTGAGATTTTGATGGCCACTTCTCGGTTCTGGATTATTTAAAGAGTATGTTACTTTTTATGCAATTTAGTTTGATTGCTTTTTGCATCCCCAGTTCATTCCGCTGTGGCAAACCCTGGTAAATCAGGATAGTGAGTTGATAGCTTTTTGTTTTTAGAGTGTTTTCTCATTTTATAGTGTATATATTTTTATTCATTTTTAATTGCCACAAATATCCATACATGCAGAACTGGTTTAGTATTTGGAAAAAATAGGATTTTTTTATGTCTCTTATCTTTACAAAGGCTAAATAAAATATTGGATTTTTTATTTAATAATTATTGCAATTCATGATAAATCAAATTTATTTACATAAAATAATAATTTTCCAGACGTTATCAGAATTCTAATACTGTCAACAAAGGGTCTAAGGGTGGTCTTTAAGGGGGTCTGAATACTTTCCATACCCACTGTATATAACAATAATTAGCTGTTACAAATTATATATAATATATAAATTATACTATATGAACTATATAAGTTATACTATATACATTTGAAGATACTCTAATGTAGTACTCAACGGTATACAGTATATACTGTGACCAGTATTGTAATTTTTGCTCTTTGATATTAATAAATATTCTATATATAACTTGTTTTTGTTGTTGTTTTCAGACAGCACTTAATCTCTACTACTTGACTTTGATTGGTCATGGATTATCTCTGATATCTTTGTTTACATCTCTGGGGATATTTTTCTACTTCAAGTAAGTCATGCGTAAAAACGTGTTGCAGTATCACAAAAAGCAATATACTGGCAGTTTTCACCCAGTCTGACACCATTTGTTTGTTTTTTCTTCCCAATAGGAGCTTAAGTTGTCAACGGATAACTCTACACAAGAATCTCTTCTTCTCCTTTGTGCTAAACTCCGTTATAACCATCATCTTTTTCACTTGTGTTGCAAACAACCAAGAAGTAACAGAAGCAAACCCAGTAAGTACACAAAGAGAACACATGTCCATATCAACTTTGTGTTAAGGGTTAGTTCACACAAAAATGAGTTCTGTCATCATTTACTCACCCTACTGTTATTTCAAACCCATTTAAATATATTTGAACGATACTTGAAAGAATGTTAGTAACCAAACAGATCTCACCACCTATACATAGCCACCGTTGGAAAAATAACATTGACAACTGACATGCTTTTTAAAGCAGGGGTGTCAATCTGAGGCCCCGTTTACACTAGTGTGTTTTAATTTTAAAACGGCGTTTTAGCATGAAAACGATCCGTGTCCACACTAGCGTTTCACGCAGCGTTTCTGAACAGATCTCCGTCCACACTACTCCACCAAAAACGTATATCATGTGACCATTCGTGCACTCTGGGCATGCGCGTTCAAGGATAAACAGGAAGCATGTGTCTCGCTCGGCATTTGGTTATTGCTAGTCAACAAACGCTGGTTGAACGATGAACGCGATGGCAAAGAAAGCAAGAGAGGTCTTTTTGTGGACAGACGATGAGGTTGAGTTGTTACTTAAAGTAACAAATGAATATAAAACATCCATGGCTATCGAAAATGTCGTCTGTGAGTCAAGTCAGAGTAAATACAACGATGTCGCCTAAAACGGACAATAGTGCAAACAAAGCTCCCATTTCTGTGTCCATGTTGTTGTTTACAGTGAAGGCTGCTCTGCCGTCTTCCGGTGGCGTTAAAGTCATGTGATAGGGGCTTGACGAATAAGGGAAGGATACGCAATGACCCAAAAGCCCCAATCAAGTAGCGAATCTCTGCAGCCACGCCTCCGTTTTCAGATGTCTCCGTTTCCCCCCATCCACACTGAGACGGAGCAGCAGCGTTTTAGAATGAAAATGGCCTCTCCAGCGTTTCCAAAACGCTCCATTTTCAGGGCTCGGAAACTCCGGCGTAGTGTGGACGAATGGCGTAATCGTAGCAAAACTTGTGCGTTTTAAAACAAAAATGCATGAGTGTAAACAGGGCCTCAGCTCCTGGACGGCCGAAGCCTTGCAGTTTAGTTCCAACCCTGCTTCAACACACTTACCTGTAGGTTTCAAACAAGCCTGAGGGACTCAGTTAGTTTGATCAAGTGTGTTTAATTAAGGTTGGAACTAAACTGTGCAGAGCTGCGGCCCTCCAGGAACTAAGTTTGACACCTGTATTTTAAAGCGATAGTTCACCCCCAAATTAAACCTCTATCATCACTTATTGTACTATACTTTAAGAGTGTTTCCAAACCTGTTTTTCTTTCTTCTTTCTTCTCTTGAATACTAGTTAAGATATTTTAAAGAAAGTTTTCTTTGTTGTAACACAAGGAAATTTTGTTTAAGAATGTACAAAACCAGTAGCCATAGACATCCATAGTATTTTTGTTTTTGTCCTATGGAAGCCAATGGCAACTGGTTTCAAACATCCCTCAAAAACTTCCTTGTGTTCAACAGAAAAAAAGGAGCTTATAAAACTTTGTTGTGATGAGTAGATTTTTATTATTGGATGAATTTTCTCTTTAATTATAATAATAATAATAATAATAATAATAATAATACATTTTATTTATAACATGCTTTTCTAAGACCCAAAGCGCTTACAAGACAGTAAAAAACAACAAAGCACAGTAAAACAATAAAAAATACAGTAAAAAAAACACAGTAAGAATAAAAGATATCACAAATTAAAAACAGTCCTAAAAATATAAGTTTAAAGTAGCTTCTTAAAACAGTCCAAGGAGCTAGTATTCCTAATGTTTGTGGGAAGAGCATTCCAAAGTTTGGGTGCACGGTAAGAGAATGCCCTACCTTCCATGGTGCTGAGTTTGCAACTGTGCTGAAACATTTTGAATAAAACAAACAGGGTCGTATTGATTTGATGTTGATGTGTTTTCTCTCAGGTGAGCTGCAAAGTGTCAGTGTTCATCCATCATTATCTGCTGGGCTGTAACTACTTCTGGATGTTGTGTGAGGGGATTTACCTGCACACACTCATTGTGGTGGCAGTTTTCGCAGAGAAGCAGCACCTCATGTGGTATTACCTCTTAGGATGGGGTAAGTTACATTACGTTATTCATTTATTTAATTGTTGATTGGCTTTTCAAAATAGACTAATTTAAAGTGGCTTTGTGTTCCTTCATTGTTACTGATTTTTTGGTGTATTTAATTTTTTTAAACATTATTCAAATGTGTTTTTTAAATGTTTTTCAGGCTTCCCATTAATACCTGCATTTATCCACGCAATATCACGGAGTTATTACTACAATGACAAGTGAGTTAAATAGATTTTACAGATTTAAGCCATATTATTTTGAAATTAATCAACATAGTTATTATTATTATTATTTTTAAATAACATAGGTTAACATTATATATAACAATGGTAAAGGGGTTTTATTATTTTTCATAATAATAACATTAACAAAAGTTTATATTATAAATGTTAATAGTTAAATCAGCATTTTGGGATGTTTTCTGAATGAACATTCTGATTTAGATTTAGATATTTAACAATATAATTTTGTGTACTTTATTTTAATTTTATTTTTAATCAAACAAATTGCAGCCTTGATGAGCAGAAGAGAAAAAATGTTTAATTATTCCACATTTTTGACCAAAAGTGTATATTTCTAACTTGTGAGCCAGTTCTAATGCCACATTAAATTTGATCCCACTATCTCAGCTCAGCTGCAGTGTAATTTCTCATTCAATATATTGAGTGAATGTAACAGAATTTACAGTGCCGTAAACAGTAGCTGGGTTTCCATTCTAACGTGAAGCAAATCTTTCACAATAAAAATTATACAAGCGAATTAGTTTGCATTTGATTTTAGTATTGGTAACCTAGTTACCAACAGTAAACAAATCAAGCATAATGGAGACAGCTGATTAGTCAGATGACAGTAATGTTCACTACGTCAGACCTTTTTCAGCAAATGGGTTTCCACTAGACATGGGCCGGTATAAGATTCTGACGGTATGATAACCTTGGATAAAAAAAAATCACGGTTTTTACTGCTCTAAAATATATTCTTGTTAAATGTCTAGCTAAAAACTAAACCGTTTACCCCTTTGAACACAATATATTTTATTTTGAGAAACATTTAAAGTATTTTGGAGCAGTAAACATGCCAGGCTAAATAATTCAAATGAATGATTGACTTCTGCTCTCTTCATTAGTTTCAAGAACAGTGATTTCTTTACAATTTAAAACAAATCTTTTGATATCTTTACTGTTAGAGATACTGTTGTCCTAAAAACAAACAAACAAAAAAAAAACCATAAATTAAAAAAAACCTTACACATACCTTAGAAACGGTATCGCAGAAAATTTTGCCGGTTTTAAAATCTTGACTATTCCAAACCGTGGTATACCTTGAAAACGATTATCGTCCCATGCCTAGTTTCCACCCCACATTATTCGCATGAACCCTTTTTTGTTATATAAAAAAATTGAGATTTTCATTCAAAATTGGGTGTTACCACTATCAGCTTAGCTTAGCGTAGTTCATTGAATTGGATTAGACTGTTAGCATCTCGCCCAAATTACCAAAGATTATCAGGCGTAGTACACTAAAACTATAAAAAAAAATTGGTCAATTTAGAGTGAGATGCTAATGGTCTAATCCGATTCAATGATCTATGCTAAGCTAAGCTAAAAGTGCTCCCGCCAGACTTGGAGTGTTTCTTTAAACTTTCAAACTTACTGTAAAACAAAAAAGAGAATCACAGACCAGACTCTGTAAAACATCTTGTGAAATCACATCATCGGTATTATGTAATTAAGTTTGTTCAAAAACCAATTAAAAGATTTTTATTCAAAATTTGGTGTTTAGCTTAACATAAATCATTGAATTAGATTAGACCATTAGCATCTAACTCAAAAATGACCAAAGAGTGGAATTTTCCTACTTTTTTGCATCATTGACACTCATTTTTCATCAGTTTTAGTACATTATGTAATTACAGAAGAGTCAAGCATAAATAGAAAAAAATATCAAAACATTTTGTCCAGTTACTGTATGAGTGAGATGCTAATGGTCTAATCTGATTCAATGATCTATGCTAAGCTAAGCTAAATGTGCTCCACTCAGACCCAGGGATCGACTGAATGGATTCAAGAATTGTAAAACTCGAATGTTTAACTCTAGAGTCCTTGTAAAAAGTGTTCCTTTAAAATGTTAAACTTAATGTAAAACAAAAAAAGAGCTTCAGATTCATCCCAGCTTCTGTCAAGATTACACAGAACAGACTCCACGTCTTGTGAAATCACAGAATTGATATCATAATGAAGTTTTCACGCGTTCATTGGTTCTGCTTTTAGTCAGTCTGATGTTTTCATACACTTTTGTCCGCAGCTGTTGGATTAGCTCGAACACTTCTCTGCTCTACATTATTCATGGGCCCATCTGTGCAGCTCTGTTGGTAAGTCTGCTTTCTCTTTGCACTCTTTATTTCATTTTCTCACACTTTATCTCTCTTGTTTATGTTTTATCCACCCTTGGCAAAGTACCTGCATGATCTTGATTCCAAATAATCAACTTAAACTCTGGCAATCAGCTCATTTTAATCAAAGTGCTGTGGTCTTTTTGTTGTTTGTTGTCGGGGTCAAATCTGATTAGGAATTATTTTTCTGTGGCCCATAAAGAGCATGTAATGAGCACATGCTCTGTATCGAATCAATCTTGCGTTGAGCTCCTGCCAGTTTAAAAAGACAGTTCACTCTAAAATGTCCACGCTCGAGTCATGGAAGATGAATAGTAGGTGACTTTTCTTTCTTCAGTAGAATATTAAAGGAATAGTTCACCTAAAACTGACCATTTTATCTTCATTTACTCACCTTTTACTTGTCGGAAACCCATTTGAGTTTCTTTCTTCTACACAAAAGAAGATATTTTGGACATGTGTTACCAAGCCCAGAGAAGTTGATGGCACTTCTGGACACTGTTAACATAGGGCTTCCTTTTGGCACAGTATTTTCTGATTTGGGGTTGTGTTAAAATGTCAATAACAGTCACTTTTCTTAAACTGTAGAGTCGACAGAGCAGAGATTAAAGTCTCATAAATGGAAAACACTTGTGAATCACAAAATAAAAATCTTGACAACTAGTAACCATTGACTTTAATAGTGTTTGTTTTACTGGTTACCGGTATTCCAGCTTTCTTCAAAATATCTTCTTTCGTGTTCAGCAAAAGAAAGAAAATCAAAAAGTTTGAAAAGACTTCTAATAGGGAGTGCATTTTCATTTGGGGGTAAATATCACTTTAAAATAGGTTTTAAGCTGAAACTGTGGTCTTTAGTGATTGTCAATGGTTAACGGCACTTTGAGTTAAAAAAAACATATTCAGCCCAAACTAAATTACTAAATTAAATTAACTAAATTAATACCCATGCTCCAGATAAACAAACGGAGCATTATTTACTGCATTGTTATCTTTAGGACCATCCAGGATAACACAAGTTTCATTTTGATGGAATGTACCACGTGTGTCCTCCATCTGTTATTGCACCTACCCATGTGTCATTATCTGATTCAGCATTATTTTTTACTTTTTGCCAAGGGTTAAAGGTATTAATGTTGTAAATAAAGTTCAGTTTTTTGCAGACAAATAATTTCACTTGATAAAACCCCTGTGCACTTTCAGGAGCCAAACGTTTTTTTTATTTTATTTTGCTTGTGTGTGTCTGTGTGTGTTTGATTCTCAAAGTGGCAGTAGCCGTTGTCTTGCATTTTATGGATCCCCAAGGGCCACAGTTTTAGCTAGAAATCCTCAAGAAACAAAATGTTTTTAAAACCCCTTTAATAAAAAAACCCCTTTAATAATAAAAAAGAACTGTTTTACAAAAAGTTTAAAATTTGCACATGCTTCATACCATCTTATTCAAACATCTTGTTCTTATTCAAATGGTATTTTGCTCTTTTATATGTGGCTTGACAGGAAAGAGCTAACATGTGATTCAGATTTGAAACCCAAACATTCCATCTAATTCCTTCATCTTGAAATGAACTTTTCCACCATTGTCTGCCATATTTTTTTGAATGTGGGCTTGCACTTCTGTATGTTTATATGCACTGGCTTTGGAAACTGCTATACATTTATTTCCCTCATTTCTCTACTTGTCGTTCTTAGGTGAACCTATTCTTCCTTTTAAACATCGTGAGAGTGTTGATCACCAAGCTGAAAGTGACCCACCAGGCAGAGTCCAGTGTGTACATGAGAGCCGTCAGGGCCACATTAATCCTGGTACCTCTGCTGGGCATTCAGTATTTACTGCTGCCCTACAAACCTGAGGGCCGCCTCGCATCTGAGATATTCATACACACAACCAACATACTTATGCATTACCAGGTAAAAACAAAAAAAAAACACATCTCAAAATATTTATGAAACAATAGCATATATATATATATATATATATATATATATATATATATATA
>CAIGQQ010038854.1:1609133-1635849 GCA_903798035.1 Danio albolineatus | reverse complement strand
ATATATATATATATATACATATTATTTTCAGAGCTTGACATTAACTTTTTTGATCACCAGCCCCTTGGGCTAGTAGATTTCCAACATTACTAGCCACTCGCCATTTTCACTAGCCACAATTTTGTTGTTGGGAACATAATTTTTAATTTAAAAATTTTACTTTGGAGTACTAAAATTTAGAATTACATTTTATTTCCACAAACTTTTTTTTTCACACGTTATTTTTTTGTGTTGTGTATGAGCTTGCTCAATGAGCATCAGCAAATGGGTTGTGGTTTCATAGTGTTGCATTGCAGTTCATTGTTATTTTCACGTGACTTTCCAGTGCTCAACACTAAAGATTTATTTTCTCAAATTTTTCTCTGACCACACCAAAAATAAATAAATAATTATTTCCTAGCCACAATTTTTAAATAATCTGTCAAAACCAGCAAAAAATAGCTGTATACGTTCACTTTTTATTCAACTTTCTTTTGTTCTAAAATAATTGACATTTAAAAATAATTACTGCCATGTATCTAAAAATATGGCTAGGTCTCACAGATCCCCAGTTAACTACACATAAATAGGGAGTTAATCTCCCATTAATGCAATGTTATTGTTAACAAAAATAACTGAAAGCAAAAGAAAGCAGGTGAAAAACATTTTTGTGTGATAATGAACATATGATCGCATGCATATGGTTAGGCCAATTAATAAGCTGTTCAAAGAATGGTTAAAGTGAAAGTGGCAACTGCTATTGGTTGCAAAAAGACATTTTTTAAAAACATCTTGAGCTCTTGAAAGCAGCAAGACTGTGAGTGCACGATCATCGCTTTTTTATCCAGTCTATTCCAAAGAGAACCAATCAGACCAGTTACGTTTTCAGGGACGGCTGCTTCACGCCAGAAAATGGGATTGATGATCCTCTCATTCGGCATTCACCTGCTTTCTTTTGCTCGCGTGAACACTATTTTTCGTGTTGTAACTATATTCTAAGATCACATTTGCATGCATATTGGGCAATCCTTATTGTCGAACCCTGCTTTTAAGAAAACTACAATGAAAACATTATTTTCAGCCAGCCAAAGTGGAGAGTAGGAGAGGCTGTCTAACCTGCCACAGCTGAAATCTACCCGCATTTAGCAGGTTGGCGGGTGTTAATGTCAAGCCCTGATTATTTTATAAATTTAAAGGTTTACATTTAAAGGTCTATTGCTTATATATCAAGGTTTTATTCGTTAATAAATGTAATAATTTTGTTGATGATGATAATAGTAATAATAATAATAATAATAATAATAATAATAGTAGTAGTAGTAGTAGTAGTAAAAGTTAACAAAAACAACAACTAATAATTTTTTTTTTCTTCAACAGGGCCTTTTGGTTGCCACAATATTTTGCTTTTTTAATAGCGAGGTAAGCCATTTTTTCAAATCTTTTCAGTGCACACAAAAATTGAGTTGATGCATAATACGTTTCATCTGCTTAACAATATCTAACAACTTTTAGGTTCAAGGTGTGCTACGACGCCACTGGAACCAGTACCGGACCCAGTTTGGCGGCACATTCGCTAACACAGCCCTGCGATCCGCATCTTACACGGCCTCCTCCATGACAGAAGTCCACCGATGTTACAGCATCGACGGCCACATGGAGACTCTAAACGGCAAGACTTTTCACAACCTAGAGAGCACCATTCTCCGATCAGACAACCTGTACATGTGAGGGACTCTTTGACTCGTGGGAGAAAAACCTCATGGACAGGACTGAAATATGTGTGTGCATAGAGGTCTACGAGACAAACATCTGGACCTGAGATGACAAGACATCTTTACTTTTGACTACAGGCCTCAGTTTATGGATGATACTGTATTTTATATGGAATATTGCATTGATGGAATTGAACTCTGCGGAGAACATCATTGATTATCAGTCTGTCTGATTTCTTTGAAAGGAGAAGTTGGATTTTTTTTTCCTTTTGGGTTAAACTATAAACTGTGGATCATACCTGAATGAAGCTTTTTTTTTTTCTTTGTGGCACTGTGTTGAGGGTGAGGGTTGAGCCGTTGGATGAAGGATTCCACATTCATGGATCTATGGATTATTCTGGCTCAAAGAACCTGTAAAGGAAGAAAGGAAAACACAAAACACTAAATCTTCTGGATGTGATTTCAGATACTGATGACATTTGTCCTGCTCTTTTATTTCCATCTTGTTAGCAATTTTGTGCAGGATTTGGTAAAGTTACTTTTAAAAGTAATATAGTACAATCTACAGTTCCTTTTACTAAAAAACTAAATATGTGTAGCGCAACTAAATGTGAAACACAGATGTATATCAGCAGTGTGTGAATATAGCCAATTAATTATTTTTTTTTTACGATCACACTTTATTTAAATAGTCAGCAGAAACACTTTGATTGACATTCTCCCTTTGTACATGTTATAGAGTGGAGGAACTATGACGTCACCTTGTAGGCCAAATCGGCTGCTAGCATAAAACTGGTTCCCTCGATAAAATCCCTATAGAATTTTCCCATAGGCTTTTCGAAGATTGCAAATAATAAGCTCTGTGTTCAAACACTGTTCATTACACTTACACGTTTTGTCCAGCCGGATAATCCTCGCTCGAAAATACAACTTTTAGCACTTTCGGACCTTAAATGTAAAAGCAAGAACTGAAAAGCTAACATTAGCCTATAAACGGACTACAGCCTTCGAGGCGCTCGACTGTGACATCAGCACCACCCTGCTACAGACAACTCTTCAAGCTTATTTCTTAGAAATATGGTCCATGATTAAGGTTTAATCTCTCGGTTTATTATATTATAATCCACGCTATATATTATAAACAAATAAATACGCAAAAACTTATAGACCTACGTGCCTTTTGGATAGTTTTTACGTGGGAAATTCATTTTGTTTTGCTTTACAGTTGTTGTAAAAGGTTTAAAACTGTATGTATAAATGTGCCTACATAGTATCATCATAAGACAAATTTAAATAAGCGTATCGCTCGCGTGCATTCAGCCCACTAACCTTAGTAATACTCGACAGAAATTGGGCGTGAGGGACAGGTCTATCAAGTACCTGCAAGTTCCATCACAGAGCAACATTCAATATTCTTTTTTTTGTCACAAAGTACAGCGAAAAGCAGCCAATGCAGTCACATATACATGTTAAGGAGGAGTGTATTATGACAGAGTTATATGTGTTTAGATTAATAAAAAACGACGAGAAATCAATTGATCACGTTAAATAACAGTTCACATGTATGTATTTTTTACACATTTATTCACACGTTTGCATTACTGAGAGCAGGACAGAGACAGGCTGCACTGGTAGGCAGTAAGTTACCTTCATAATATCGTTTAATTAAAAATAAATGATCAACAAATTAATCTGTTCTGGCAGTCTTTACAAATGAAGGCATTATCTACACACAATATGAATTCCTAATTAGAAAAATACAACAAACTATAAAATACTATTCATGAAAATACTTAGATAACACACAAATCCAAATGTCCAATGCAAGCAGGCTGCGCTCCAGCAACAACCCCAGACCAGTTCAGCTCAATGACGTCTCTGACGCCGCCTGTTGTCCCGTTTAGCAACTTTATAGCAACCGTCTTTTATAAGAAGCATAACAGATTTTAAAAATCAAGAGTGTGATGTAACTGATGTGTTTTATGTTGTAGAATAGAACGTGAAAGTATATTGAGTTTGTGTTTGCCACAAACCTTATTTAAGCAATTTAACTGAAATCTCATTGAAAAAACCTATTAACTTTTGGACGAGGGAACCAGAACTGCTAAAATGCTAACTCGCTTCCGGGTTTTTGCATACAAACTGGCGTCATAGTTCCTCCACTCTATTAGAGGATGAAAGCCCCGCCCATCAGTCACAATCTCTCCCTCATTTGCATAGACAGCCCTGAATGAGAAGCAGCCGTCCATCAATAGAGATAATGTCAGTGACTAAGAGGCTTTATAAATGTTGCGCTTTAGCACGGGTGTCAAACTCAGTTCCTAAAGGGCCGCAGCCCTGCACAGTTTAGTTTTAACCCTGCCCCAATATACTTACCTGCAGGGTTTCAAACAGGTGTGTTTAATTAGGTTTGGAACTAAACTGTGCTGAGCTGCGGCCCTCCAGGATCTCAGTTTGACACCTGTGCGCTTTAGGATGCACAAATGAACACTGTAGTCTCCATAGACCAGTGTTTCCCAACCCTGTTTTTGAAGGCACACCAACAGTACACATTTTCCACCTCTTCCTAATCAAGCACACCTGAATCAACTCATCAGAACATAAGAAATGACTCCAAAATATCAAGTTAATGTGTCAGATAAGGGAGGCGATCAAAATATGTACTGTTAGGGTGCTTTCACACCTGCCTTATATAGTTTGGTTGAATCGCACTAGAGTTTGTTTTCCCTCTTGGTTCGTTTGGGCAGGTGTGAATGTAGCAATCACACTCGGGTGTGTACCAAATGTGTACCAAAAAAGTGTACCGAGACCTTCTTGAAGAGGTGGTCTCGGTACGCTTTCAAACGAACCCTGGAGTGGTTCATTTATGGTGAGAACATGGTCTGAACTTAAACAGACCCAACCGCAAAAAGTACTGCACCTTTTTGGACTTAATCAGCAGCCGTAGTCCGATGTGCTGTCCCATCTTATGGGGTTTGGAGGAAAAATATTTGTTGACATCGCTTTACCAACAATTTTAAACAGAGAGAGAGAGAGGGACAAATATTACCTGATGGATCGTTGGTAACAGTTTAGCTGGTCGCAGTTTAGCTAAATTAGTTCACACCTCCTCCTACCACCTTTGCCGATTGCAATGCATTAAAACATTTTTTTTCCAGCCGCAGCTGCGCTTAATTCTCCAAATGTAAAGTTTGTCTAAAGTGATGTTTACAAACTATATAGTATACTATGACCAGGGATACCATCAGCCAGTGCAGCAACAATTTGTGTCTGCCGGTTTGTTTACTTGCGCGTTCCGCTATAATTCTGACCAATTGAAAAGCAGTTTGGGAAATACGTTCAATAACATCTGGCCAATGAGTGATGTAAATTTTGTCACATGACTGCATTTTGGTTCTTTTCAACTGGTTCAGACCAAAGCAATCAGTGTGGTGTGAAAAGGACCCAAAACGGCAGAAAATGAACCAAACCACAGATGTGAAAGCACCCTTAGTTTGCCTCCAGGGACAGGGTTGGGAAACACTGCCATAGACTACTCTGTCTTCTGAGCCACTTATTTGGACATTTTCACTATTTTCACAGAAATTACTTTAGTCCTGTTTTGAATCTGCCACTATGCTGTTGCATAGGAGTTTATAGGTCTGCCTTCTTTTAAAAACAAGGCTGGAAGCATTTCATCTAATTTAAATTTAAAGTGACAGTCACTAAAGAGGCACAATTTGGATCGATGTCTAAAAAGGGCAGTTTCAAATAGTTATAAAAATGTATTTGTGTGGTATTATGAGCTGAAATTTCACATACACACTCTAAAGCAAGGGTGTCCAAACTCGGTCCTGGAGGGCTGGTGTCCTGCTGATTTTAGCTCCAACTTGCCTCAACACACCTGCAAAGATGTTTCTAGAAAGCCTAGTAAGAGATTGATTAGCTAGCTCAGGTATGTCTGATTGGGGTTGGAACTAAACTTTGCAGGACACCGACCCTCCAGGACCGAGCTTGGACATCCCTGCTCTAAGGACATCAGAGACTTATTTTACATCAGGGGTGCTTAACCCTGCTCCTGGAGTTCGACCTTCCTGCTGAGTTCAGCTCCTACCCTGATCAAACACACCTGAACCAATTAATTAGGACCTGAACAGCACTAGATAATTACAGGCAGGTGTGTTTGATATGGGTTGCAACTGAAATCTGCAGGACGGTCGATCTCCAGGAGCAGGGTTGGTCACCCCTGTTTTACATCTTGTGAAAAAAGTAGAGATGGCTGATGCGAAACTGACATTTCGACATCGTGTTTAGATCCCGAATCACATATGTTTCAAAACAATGCTCCAAAACGTTTCGAAACACCCAGATCATGTCACTAAAGCGAGTCAAAGGCCTGTTAATTACACAAGCATTGATTAGATTGATTGACAGGGTCGGAAACGAAACAACATTCTCCAGTAGTCTAGTGGACTGTACGTGTACATAATGCAGCTGTTCCGCGAGTGACCTCGAATCTAAAATTATAACTTCATGTTTCTTATTAATTTACATTTTTTATGACTAAACAATACTTATTTATTCACAAAGTGTTCGTTCGGATGTCAGACTTATGTTAAAATAAAAATCCTAAATAATGTTAATAGTTTGATTAAGGTGTTTACATGTATGTACTGCACTTCAACAATGCGACTAAAATCAGCATACTCCACATGTCTTAATTCTATTTTAATCCACCTTAATCGGATTAAATTAATCAAGAATCCATGTTTACATTGTTGTCTTAATCGCATTAAAATCATATTATTAGTGTCCATGTAAATGTACTCACTGTTTTACAAAGCTTTGCACACCACTCATAAACAAGGGGCATAATACAGATTCATTCGGTCATGAAAAAACCTGGAAAGGTCATGGAATTTTGACATGGTATTTTCCAGGCTTGGAAAAGTTTTGGAAAAACTGAAAAACCTTTAAAATTTTGGAAAAGTCATGGAAAATATAACAAATATCTGTATACTTAAATGTAGGTTAGTTGTCTTTTCTGTTCATGGCCAAACACATGCTCTCACATTGTGGGGTTTATTTATAAACTAAATTTCGAGAGGATCACGTGCTTATGATTAAACACAGCTGGTACCACATCAGCTCAGCAAATTACACCTATCAGATGAATCCTGACACACTATAAATTACCAAAGCTTTCTACTCCAGTCATCTTCGTCTTGAAGAATCCCCCCTTCCACCCCAACTCCTCCCCTTCTCTGATAGGGCGGCACGGTGGCCCAGTGGTTAGCACTGTTGCCTCACAGCAAGAACGCCGATGGTTCGGCCTCTCCCTGAGCTAGTCGGCGTTTCTGTGCGGAGTTTGCATGTTCTCCCCGTGTTCGCGTGGGTTTTCCCCGGGTCCTCCGGTTTCCTCCCACCGTCCAAAAACATACAAAGTAAATCGACTACTTTAAATGGCCTCTTAAGGCAATTCTAGTCAGATATATCTCAACACGTTCACAAGCGGTGGGAGTTCTCGAGACTTACCTGAGCTTAAACTCTCCTCTCGCCCTTTAAACGGGAGGGAGCCCCGGGCTCAAGGATATTCTGAGCTCAGGGCTCTCTCCCGGGACAGCATGCCAAATACGCTTTATTATCAATCATCAGCTAAGTGTGAACTCTTGAAATTAGTGCTGTGTGAACATTATCTAAATACATTTTACATAGATATATTCATTTAAACTAAATGTTCCATGTTTTATGATATGCTGTAATAACTTTAACAGGCATTTCTTATTATTTAATATGTATACGTAGACATGAAACATTAGCTCATGAAATGTTACTTGAAATCTTGGAAAAGTCATTGAATTTTAGTAGTACAAATGTATGAACCCTGATAATAGGTCACCTTTAATGATTACGGTAGGCTGAAGATTGTAATATATTACTTTTATAAGTAACTTTACCCAACACTGGTGATCAATTATATGTGAAAGTTCAATCCACATACAGGGCAATAATGACGATATATTCTATGTATGCAAGTGTTTTATTGTCTTTTAGGAGTACTGAGTTTTATATGTGTATTTACATATACTTTAATTAAGGAAGCCAAAACCGTTTCTGTCAATGTACATTTTCCTGCAGATCCTGGATTAATTATGATAAAGCAGATTTGCGTGTAAATTCCTGCTGGTCTAAGACGGTCTGTTATGCGGGGTTGTATTATAACTTTTGATTCTAATCTTTTAAAACTAATTTATCTGAAATTCATATAAATCTGGTGTAAAGGAAGTCTTGCTGTTCAAGGGCAAGCAACATTAGCGCATGTGGGTTTACAGTTTTTGCAGATCTGCTGATCTACGAACAGAGATGAGGTCTCCGTGTGTCTCTATGTCTGGAACATACAGATGCGTTTGGCGCTTTTTTTTCACTGTTGTGTTTCTTAAAACTTTTTGTGCACATGCTGGATAAATAAACGTCATATTTTAAAGCTAAAAATGCGTCGCTGCATCTGTGTCGTATGCATGTTTGTGAGGGATGTACTTTGTGTATACAGATTGTCAATTACGAATCATGACAGATCATGAAATAGTTTTACCATGGCAATAGATGCAGTGGTGGAAAGAGTACTGAAAAATCACACTCAAGTAAAAGTACCATTACTTGCCTAAAAATGTAGTGCAAGTAGAGTAAAAGTATCTGTTGTAAACTTTACTCAAAGTATGAGTAAAAAGTAGATCTTTCAAAAGTACTCAAGAGTAGTGAGTATTAAGTAATTTGTGGATGTGTGTGAACAAAACATTCTGTAGTGCATTTAGTTATTGCCCAGCAGGCACACAACATTATAAGACATTAATATTGGGTTAAATTTAGGTTGTGATGACCAAAATTCAATGTCTAGCCAGTGTCTAAGGACAACGTTATTTTGATGTCCAATAGGCTTGGGCGGTATCTAAATTTTGATACTGTCAAAGCTCCTCCCTATTTTACCCCGGTATACGGTATTTACGGTATTACCGTGAATATTAAACAAATAATGACGTAAGACTCAGACAGAGACACCAAACTGTTGGTTTGTGCTCAAACCGTTCAGAAACTGAATGCAAAACACTAATACTGAGACCATAACAAAGTAACATTCATTCATTCATTCATTTTCTTTTCAGCTTAATCCCTTTATTAATCCGGGGTCGCCACAGCGGAATGAACCGCCAACTTATCCAGCATTTGTTTTACGCAGCGGATGCCCTTCCAGCCACAACCCATCTCTGGGAAACACATCCATACCTTCTCATTCACATTCATACACTACGGACAATTTAGCTTACCCAATTCACCTGTACCGCATGTCTTTGGACTGTGGGGGAAACCGGAGCACCCGGAGAAAACCCACGCAACCACGGGGAGAACATGCAAACTCCACACAGAAATGCCAACTGGCCCAGCCGGGGATCGAACCAGCGACCTTCTTGCTGTGAGGCGAACGTGCTAACCACTCGGCCACCGTGGCGCCCACAAAGTAACATGCACATCAATATTAACAACTTTTCATACATTAATTTTCTTGTCGGCTTAGTCCCTTTATTAATCTGGGGTCGCCACAGCGGAATGAACCGTCACCTTATCCAGCATTTGTTTTACGCAGCGTATGCCCTTCCAGCTGCAACCCATCTCTGGGAAACATCCATACACACTCATACACTACGGACAATTTAGCCTATCCAATTCACCTGTACCGCATGTCTTTGGACTTGTGGGGTAAACCGGAGCACCCGGAGGAAACCCACGCAACCACGGGGAGAACATGCAAACTCCACACAGAAATGCCAACTGACCCAGCTGAGGCTCGAACCTTAACAACTTCTATCATTGAAATTTTTATTTAATATAATATATTTTCTTCGCTAAGTAATTTGTCACTGCATCAGCGCAGGTTTTCCAACCGACATTGTCCCTTTAATACCTTTTTGTTAAACAATTTGTAAATTGCCTCGTCTGTCTTTACTGCCTCTCCCTTCTTGTTCGGTCAAAACCTGAAACACTGAAATACCAAAGTTCAGAAGTTGTGTCCTATTTCAAGACCAGGTCACTTAGTGCACAACTCACCATCTTTCCCCACATTTCTTTTTTTCCTTCACGCTGTCCCGTGATGACAACCACACATATGCATTTTTAGGTCTTAAATAAATTATATGCAATATTTAATCCTTGTCTCCTCAATGACTGCATTGTTTTTTATGGCTGTATTGAAACTAATACCGTTGCTATTTTTCAGATACCGCGGTATACCATTTTATCGCGTTACCGCCCAAACCTAACGTCCAATAACGCAGTTAAATTATGTTTATATTTGGTTGATTATAGGTTGTGTTAGAAAGAGACCAAAGTTCATCGTCATATTGACCTGATGTCAGGTGTGGCAACCAAATTCCAACATCTAATAAACATCATAGTGATAACGTCCACACAATATCAAGCTATAACATCATTAGATGTTAATATTTGGTTGATTTTAGGTTGGCTATTAGACATTGACGTTAAGTTCTGATGTCAACCCGATTTTCCTTTCCAAACAAAATACAACATCCCCATGGCGTTGGGGTACAACGTCAATCTGACGTCATGTTGACGTCTTGTGTCTGCTGGGTGTTTAAGGCCATTTCGGTCATCATACACTTTTCTAAGGTACACGATGGTACAAATAATGTTCCTTGAGGAACAGTTTTGTACCCTTGTATAAATTGTACCTTATATGGTACTGAAAAGACCTCTTATGATACTGTTCTGTGCCTTTTATGGTACAACTGAAATTAAGGTACACAATTGTTCTCATATAAAAGGTACAAAAGTGTTGAACAACTCCTTCTTTATTACAGTATCTATGAAAATAAATATGACTGGAAAGGCAAAGTGATTTTTATGAATAATTTCCATATTAAAACAAGAATCATCATTTAAAAGTATATGTTTAAAGATACTTATAAACATAAATGTTTAGTTCTATAATACAATAATACAAAGCAGGAGGGTTTTTCCTAAAGTCCACTATCATCTCCAACGTATTGAGCGTGTTCAGCTCCAGGTTGTTGTATCTGCACCATAAAGCTAGCCGCTCCACCTCCTGTCTGTATGCAGACTCGTCACCGTTCCGGATGAGGCCGATAACAGTAGTGTCGTCCGCAAACTTCAGGAGCTTGAGTGAAGGGTCTTTTGCGGTGCAGTGGTTGGTGCACAGGGAGAAGAGAAGTGGGGAGAGAACACATCCTTGGAGGGCACCCGTACTGCGGTGCGGCTGTCGGACGTGATTTTGCCCATTCTGACTAGCTGTTGTCTATCTGTCAGAAAGCTGGTGATCCACTGACAGACAACAGCTGAGAGAGCTGGGTCAGTTTGTGCTGGGTCAGTTTGTGCTCGAGCAGTGATGGGACGATGGTGTTGAAGGCAGAACTAAAGTCCACAAACAGAATCCTTGCATAGTTCCCTGGTTTGTCCAGATGTTGTAGGGTATAATGCAGTCCCATGTTGACTGCATCATCCACAGACTGGTTTGCTCTATAGGCAAACTGCAGGGGGTCCAGCAAAGGTCCGGTGATGTCCTTCAGATATGGTAGCACCAGTCTTTCAAATGACTTCATGGCCACGGATGTTAAGGCAACAGGTCTGTAGTCGCTGAGTCCGGTTATCTTTTGATCTTTTGATTATGACATAATTAAAATTTTGTGTGAACTAAACAAAAGAGGTTTCAAACAAATTAACATAACATTTGGGAATCCTGCTAAAAGACCAGCATGAATGTTCTCTTGTGGCTGTCGTCAGCGGAGAGATTTAATTACCTTCATAGATTTTCCTGTTTATTTGTCAGCTCTGTTCCTGTTTATTGTCCAGCTTCTTATAAATAACCGTATTTATTTACATCAGTGGCTATTTGTTGTGTTAAAAGCAGCCTGTTCATCTTAATGTATGTATATGCATGCAGCCTCACTTTAGCTATTATTACACTAACAGAGACGGCGTCTGTGTTCCTGTCATTCTAGCAGTGAGAGCATTTTCCCACTGGAATACCGATGTTTTTAAATGTGTTCTGTTAAAGGCAGCAGATTACTAAAGATATTGTTGGAGGTCACTTCACAAAGGGATATGTAACTGCTCCAACAGGATGTGTAACTTCCTCTCTAATACACACATGCAAGCATACACACACACGGTGGAAAAAAAGCTGCCGAAGTAAACAGCGTGCAGCTGACATGTGTCTCTGCCTCTGGGAAATGCACAGGAAGAAGCCTCAGATTTGGTGCTGCCACACATTATGGACCTCTGGCCAGTGTGTATGTGCTATTCTGTAAAGTCTGCAGATATCAGAGTTTGCAGAGATGGATGTTCTGTGATTGTTTGCATTGGTTCCATATGCGGTGTAGGGGCCCAGGGGGAAGGGCTGTCCCTTGTCATCAGCTCTTCTCTCAGCAGATGAATTACATGCAGCAAGTGCAAGCAATGGGCCTCACACTTTTCCAATCCAAGATAATGGTTAAAAAATGCTTTCTCGTGCAAAGAAACATTTTTTTGTTGTGGGCAAAAGACCTGTTTAAAATGACAATGCACTAGGGCTGTGCAATTAATCGCAATCGCAAAAACATCACGATTTAAGTACATGCAATTTCGCATAAGACTGCAATTTTTTTCTATTAATTTATTTAGATTTTTATCTATAATACGTTCTTGTGGGGTGCCACGGTGGCGTAGTGAGTAGCACGTTAGCCTCACAGCAAGAAGGTCGCTGGTTCGAGCCTCGGCTGGGTCAGATGGCATTTCTGTGTGGAGTTTGCATGTTCTCCCCGTGTTCGCGTGGGTTTCCTCCGGGTGCTCCGGTTTCCCCCACAAGTCCAAAGATATGCGGTACAGGTGAATTGGGTAAACTTAATTGTCCGTAGTGTATGGGTGTGAACGAGAATGTTTGGATATTTCCCAGAGATGGGTTGCGGCTGGAAGGGCATCCGCTGCGTAAAACAAATGCTGGATAAGTTGGTGGATCATTCCGCTGTGGCGACCCCGGATTAATAAAGGGACTAAGCTGACAAGAAAATGAATGAATGAATGAATGAAATGGCGGATTTGTAGTTCGGTTGAATGTGAGTATTTATAAGTGATCTCTGGTTGTTAGATCGCTGGCGATAGTGAGAGTGAGCACACCTTTAACATCTGGAACAGTCTTTGTTTTTAAAGGGTTAGTTCATCCAAAAATAAAAATTATGATATTAATTACTCACACTCATTCATTTATTTTATTTTCGGCTTAGTCCCTTTATTAATCTGGGGTCGCCACAGCGGAATGAACCACCAACTTATCCAGCAAATGTTTTTTTTTTCAACCCATCTCTGGGCAACATCCATAAACACTCATTTATACACTATGGACAATTAAGCTTACCCAATTCACCTAGACCACATGTCTTTGGACTTGTGGGGGAAACCGGAGCACCCGGAGGAAACCCACACAACCACGGGGAGAACATGCAAACTCCACAAAGAAATGCCAACTGACCCAGCAGAGGCTCGAACCAGCAACCTTCTTGCTGTGAGGCGAACGTGCTACTCACTACGCCACGTGGTACCCTTACTCACACTCATGTCTTTCCAATCCCATGTTTATAGAGCACAAATCAGGATATTTTCGATCTGACTTCGAGATCTGAATCTGAGACCTCCCTTATCCTCCATAGGACTAAACAATTCTTCCTCACCAGACTAGGGTTCGCATTTACTACCGGAAATATGACTGCTGACTCTAATAGCAATACGTTGCACTGCCTGTAGTAAACGTATAGATGAACAAAGTCCAAAAAGTTCCAAAAAGACTCTTCTGATTACAACTGAACCACTGAGGTCACATGAAACGCTTTCACATGAAACCTTTTATGGACTTTTAACATCTTGTGTTTATTGCTGCTTATGGAGGGATAAGAGAGCTCTTGGGTTTCATCTTAATTTGTGTTTTGATGATGAACGAAGATCTCAGATTATTGAGGGTGAGTAATTAAGAACAGAATTTTCATTTGTGGGTGAACTAACCATTTAACATGTCCAAAAATAATAAAAAATAAATAAAAAATCTGGTCTCTCTTGTGCCACATGTGCAAAATAATGACATCATGCTTCTAATAAAATTAGAAGTAAATAAGCTGTTTGTAATCTACTCACTATCAGCACGGAGAAGCTGTTCTTTTCCATTCTTTAATCAAATCTTTTGGCAACCCACCGCATCGCTTCCCTTTTCTATAATTGTCCTGCGTGAACTTCTGCACCCATCCCACATTCACAGACGTCTCTGGCTCTTCGAGAAAGATCCGCTTTCACCGGGCCAACAGTCAGAGACTTGCCACCCAAAAGAAAGCAAAGAGATTCTCATTTTCAAAATTAATTTGTGCGTTTGCTGAATATCAGGAGTGTACTTGGGGAAGAAAAAAAAAGCACTGAATTTGGCTGCCGGCTAAAATTTTCTTTGTGTTTAGTTGATGCTGACGTTATAGTGCATCTGTTTATTGAGAGCTTGTGAAAATAATTTATTGCTTTATTGCGATGTTCTCATTGCAAGAGCCTTCCAAACATTGTGACCCAAAAACTAGAAAATTCCTTGTTAAAACCACAAACAATCTTCGCCAAAACAATCCAGCACAGTCTCCCAGTTAATTATCTACGTTGCTGTCGTTTTTTTAGTTTTAAAGACACAGTATGTTAGATTTTTCAATTAAATATCCAAAACCACTGGAACTGTTTTTACTTTGCTGATTTCATTCATTCTTTCATTGTCTTTCAGCTTAGTCCTTTATTTTTTAGGGGTCGCCACAGTGAAATGAACCGCCAACTATTCCAGCATATTTTTTACTCAGCACGGTACTGGGAAACACCCATACACTCTCACATTCACGAACACACAGACACTACTATTCATTCAATCATTCATTCATTCATGTTATTTTCGGCTTAGTCCTTTTTTTTAGTCTGGGGTCGCCACAGCGGAAAGAACCGCCATCTTATCCAGCATATGTTTTACGCAGCGGATTCCCTTCCAGCTGCAACCTCTGGGAAACATCCCTCATTCACACTCTACGCACACACTACGGACAATTTAGCCAACCCAATTCACCTATAACACGTCTTTGGACTTGTTGGGGAAACACCTGTCTTTGGAATGTGGGGGAAAAGTACCCAGAGGAAACCCATGCAACACAGGGAGAACATGCAAACTCCACACAGAAATGCCAATTCGCCCAGCCGGGACTTGAACCATCAAATTTCTTGCTGTGAGGTGACAATGCTAACCCCTGAGCCACCATGCCGCCACTTTTTACTGATTTCTACTTGTTCTACTTGTAATGTTTTGAAGAATTTTAACATCCAGAGACTAGTGATACAGACCATGTTTTGAGTTGCCATGCTCATGACACCCTCTATTTCTGGTTTGGTTTTATCGAAAACAGTAAAACACCTAAGAACTCTGACCTGCGATTTCACATCACGTGAGACCCACAGAAGATCAAACCCCACACAATTTAAATATGGAGCAACTGTTAATTTGATCAGTGGCTTTAGCCTGTGTTATTTAGCGGTTGTTATCTTGTATCTAGTAACATACCTCAGAATGTCACAACTGACCAATCAGGATCAAATATTCCAGAGAACACTTTAGCTTATCTATAATCATGTCTAGAAGAGGGCGGCACGGTGGCTCAGTGGTTAGCACTGTTGCCTCACAGCAAGAAGGTCGCTGGTTCGAGTCCTGGCTGGGCCAGTTGGCATTTCTGTATGGAGTTTGCATGTTCTCCATGTGTTTACATGGGTATCCTCTGGGTGCTTAAGTTTTCCCCACAGTCCAAAGATATGCAGTATAAGTGAATTGGATGAACTAAATTGGCCATGGTGTATGAGTGCGTGTGTGGATGTTTTCCAGTACTGGGTTGTGGCTGGAAGGGCATTCGCTTCGTAAAACATATGCTGTAACATTCCGCTGTGGTGACCCCTGATAAATAAGGGATTAAGCTGAAGGAAATTGAATGAATGGATGTCTACAGGATGTCTACATCCTATGTCCCATAGGATTTAATGAAAATGACAACTCCCATGATTCCACACTCAGTCACAGCATCATCAGAATACATATTTCTTTGTTGCCAATATGTGCCCTCTACAGGCAAAATTGACATACTGTGCCTTTAAATTTAATTGTTCAAATGTTTTCAAAATCCATTTTTGAAGCGAACATGATCATGACGTACAAGTGGCCTTTGAGCTTTTATTGCTCACTGTTTATGAATGGTCGAGTAACTGTTAGGATGAAGGGAATATCTGGAGTGCAGCGAAAATAAACCAGACAGGTGAGCAAAGCCAATAACTGTGGGAGAAGCGATCTTCCTTCGATTGTGTGTTCTTACTGGCAGTCTGCTCTGTTTTCAAAGAACACTGATTAATAAGAGTCCACCTCATTGTTCACGTAAGAGCGTTTAAAAGTGTTCAAATTTCCTGCTTCATTCTCGGTATTAATTAGTTTGTGGTCCGTGCACTGGGGCACTGAGCATTCCCATGAACCTTAAACATGGTCACTGTGCTTTCATCTTTTGTTAGCTTGTTGATGCAAAACGGCACATTTTGTTCAAGAAAAAAACACAGTCACACTTGAACGATTATATTATGTGTATCAAACTAAAGGCAAACATAGTAGGTTGATGGGGAATTTTAATTACATCATCCTGATTTCCACAATGAAAATAAATGACACTACACAGGGTTCAACGGTAAGGATTTTTTCCACAGGCCCAATCGGGCTAGTGGTTCAGATTTTTACTTGTCCTGCCAAAATTTTCACTGGCCCCACCAAAAAAAGTTAATAGCTGTTTCTTAGCCACATATTTTAATTAATGTGTCAAAAACCAGACATAATTGTATAGATACGCTTTTTATTCAATCATTTATTCTATTAAATTAATCAATCTGTTTAAAAAACGATGGCTAGAATTCTGCATTATAGACTTAACTTATAGAGAGAAATAACAGATGAAGCAGTGTTATGCCAAGAAACGCACCCTGCCGTAAATTGCACCCCTTCTGAAATGTGCATATATTAACTTAACTTGATATAAATTAATATTAGAGTTATGACAACAAACAACAGTGACTGAGGTCAGTTTCATGAATGGAACCCTTACCTTACAGAAGATATATATTTATATAAATAAATAGATTTAATTTAGACTGATTAGATTAATCCAAGTGAATTGTTTAGTGTGTGGTTTAGTTGAAAACTACAATTTTATGTTTTTCGTTTGTTTAAAACCCGTCAAAATGCCTGATTTTAAAAACGGGCTCATTACATCGTCTATACCGCAGTCAATATTTTTATTGTTCATTTATTTGTAAACCTAGTTTTAAAATGCATTTCACTTCTTGTTCTTGCTTGATCCATCAAAACATTTTTTTTTTTAAATGTAGACTGAGAATGCTAATGAACACTATGAAGGGGGTGCATTTCTCGGCACAACACCAGGACTACAGTCAGATCATGAAGCAGATCAATGTTGATTTTTCTTTCGAGGTGTCAGTGCAGAAATGAACAAAACAACAGGCCTAATACAAAATATTATAGGATTAAAGTATTAAAAAAACAATCAGATGATAATTTTGCTCAATTTTCCTAACAGGTAAAACAGCTCTCGGTAATATTGCGGCATGCTTTCACTTTCATATTCAACATGAAATGCACATTTGCTGGTAAGAATGATGACATCCCGCCCTACTCATAATTCCCTCTTCATAAGGCTATTACACAACAATAATACACTGTGATATAGCCTGGTTCATCAGTTCGTTGGATTGTTTTGTTTGTAAAACCGATCCACTCTAGTTCGTTTCAATCGAGCCGAGATCACCTCATCCAGGCTGTTTCATTCTATCCTCTATTCCAAATAGAATAGACGGTTGACGGTATTATAGTTGCGTAACTGTTTATTAACACAACACATTTGATCAGTTCTCTTCGGCTGCACACACTGGATAACATCAACAACTCGTGTTACACACAATACAGTCCGTACTGCAACAACCATCCTAACACAGGTGATCTCGGACCAATTTGGCGCGAATCCGAGCGTGATTGTGGGATTCACAAATGCTAGACGAACCACGCTTACTGGGCAAACGAGACAGGTTCCCAAACAAATGTCTGGGTGTTAAAGTAAACAGTCGCAGCCAAATTTCACTTTGCAGCACTGGCCTGATCGGGCCAGTAACCATCCTGTATACTGTCCCAAGTGTCTCGCATGCTGGCCCCGGGGCATCGGGCAGTCCTTATTGTCGAGCCCTGCTACATGTGTATCATATGAGAATCTAATAATTTGTAACAAAGGCTCAGAGAGGGAAATTCAATACAGTAACACAAATGTATGTAGAGTGTAAATGTATGAAAATTGTCAAATTATGTCCTGCATTGTCATGTTTTAATTTTGTAGGACAAGTTTTAATTAGAAGTACTTGTATAATAATTGATATTTTTTCCAATATTCATTCATCATTCATTTTATTTTTTGCTTTGTACCTTTATTAATCTGGGGTCGCCACAGCAGAATAAATAGAAATGCCAACTGACCCAGCCAAGGCTCGAACCACAGCGACCTTCTTGCTTTGAGGCAATCTTGCTACCCACGGTGCCACCGTGACGCTGTGTGTTGCCAGATTGAGGTAAAAAATGCTTTGAGATTTTAATATTTTGGCAAATGTGTGAGGTGATAAGCTTCATACAAGGTCTGGCAACTTGACAAACATTTTGGGTTGAGTTGGGTGTAAAATACGGGAGACTCCCAGGAAAAATAAGAATGTTGGGAAAGTATTGAAAGATGTCTTATTGATTACATCTAACTAAATAGTATTCAAACTACTCGGCAACTTAACCCGCACATGTAGAACTATTTTGTGGAAAAAGTGTGGTCAAGACTTTCAAAGGCTTCCAAAAATAAATCTTCCCTGAGAAATGATCCCTGGAGTAAAAAGTATGAAAACTATCCCCGGTCTCTACAAGACCTGCTAGCATAATGAGAAGCAATCATAAACAACATGCTGTGATGCCATGCCACAAGCCTGTACCAGCCAAAAGAACATCTGGAAAACCCAGTGCAGGAAAGGACTGGGATTCCAGCACTTGAGAACAATGGACTGAATTCCACAAGCAGGGACAGAGACACATCTGGCTCAAGGATGAGGACAACTCAAAGACCCCTGCTGGACTCATCAGTTCCTCATGGACAATTATAATTTCATACTTTCCAGGAATATTGCACCATTTACGGTGAGAGAGTCCTTCAACAGCTTGGACGGAAAACGTAAATAAGGCTTCACACTGATGTAATGTTAAAATATAATGCATTAGAGAAAATAAAGAGGAAATAGAATTAAAAGACAATGAAGTAAATGAATTTAAATTTGACCTAGACTGAAAAAAGAATTAGATTGCACAAATATTTGTAAAGAAACACTAAGTAACATATCTATTAAAAAAAAATGTTGAAAAGTGTGTAACACAGCACTAACTAAGTGAAATATCCAGCTAAGGCTTAAATCTGAAAGTGCGCTGTGTTTAAAACTATTGATTCATCTATAAAAGAGTCGACTTAAGAGTGGTTCAAATGAATCGCCGGGGTAACGAATCTTTAGCCGTGTCAGCATGACGTCGATACCATACCTCTCAACATTGGGATGTGAAAATAAGGGATCCCCCTTATTTTTGTTTGATTACATTAAATAACAGAGGTGTCACTTTAAAATACATCATAATAACATTATAATGACGGCATTCGATTGCTTTCCTAACGTTTTATGTTCATTTAGGACAAATTACTTGTGTTTGGAAAAAAAACCACCAAGATCGACATTTTTAGATGTTGTTATTATTATTAATTATGTGTATATGTCTGTTCAAACACGCACCCAAAACCAAGTCTTTAGCTCCGTTCAAATCGCATGTACAGAATCCGTTTGGGAAACAGCGTTTATTTATCACTATGGATTGCGTCAGCTGAGTCACGCATCGCTATATGACTGTTTTGAAGATTGCATATGAGGAGCGACGGCACCTGTAATGAAAAGGAAAGGGGATCCCGCCGTTTTAATATTTATTTCAAAGTGTTTCATGCCTAAATAAAACTAAAGCACAGAACTAACTCACATTTAAGAGCAAGGGGCGGCCCCTGGTGGTTCGGCGGTATGGGTTGCGTATAGGGAGGATCGGTTCTTTAATGTTTATTGCCACCCTTTAGAGAAAGACTGAAAATACAGGAGAAATACAGGAAAATACCTTTACGGGATGGTAGCGGGATTGAACTGTAAAATAAGGAAGAATCCTGGGAAAAACAAGAGGGTTGACAGGTATGGTCGATACGGAACTCAAGCCCCACCCATTTGTTGTTCGCGCAGACCCGGGAAAATTGAAACCCATGCCCACAAACACACAAGCAATAAATAGAGAAAGACAAACACTGAAGATGCCAGTCGAATCATGTAACGAAGATGCTGTACTCTGAAGTGTGAGGGAATGTTAGTGTTATTTTCCCAACCCAAAGATGAGGCTGTATAGAGTGAGTGGTTGAAGTTTATTTTTGCAAAAATACCTCAGCATTATAGCCCCAGCCTTGTGCTGTGTTCCCGTCATTTTCCTGACGAGCGCTTCAGCAATCTACACGCTTAAAAGTGGGGCATCCATCGGCCGTTTGTAAAAGGAAGGAAAAGAAAAGAATATTGATGTATGGGACTTTGTCAGAGCTTGTAAGGAACTTTACAGTACACTGTTCACGAGTTCACCCAGTTCCTTCCTCACGGACCAGTTCGTTCCTCACGGACCAGTTCCTTCCTAAAATGGTTGCCTCCTTGTTTTCTCTAGCTTGTAAATGATGCATTTAATTGTGTTTTGTTACTTGTAATAGCTACACGTAGCTTGTACTGTTTCTGGTTAACTATCTCATATCGCATCTAAAACCACGTTATAACGCGGCGCATGTTGCTTTGTTTACTGACTTAAATTTGTTTGTGAACTTGTGATCCATGGTTAACGACTAACTGATTCAAATGATCTGGTATAGTGATTCTTCAGTTATGGAATCACTGATTCAAATTATACAGTCAGAGTGAGTTTGTTAACATGATTCAAGTGATTCAGTCAGATTGAGTCTAAAGTTGACCACTCAATGATTCAAATGATCTGGTCATAACAAGTCTACAGTTATCAATTCACTGATTCTAATTATCTGGTCATAGCAAGTCTACAGTTATTGATTCACTGATTCAAATCAAACATATATGTTTAAAGGGCGCATAGTTTACCCCTTTTCCCAGATTTAAGATAAGTCTTTTGTGTCTCCAGAATGTGTCTGTAAAGATTCAGCTCAAAACACCCATTATTTATTATACCTTTCAGAGGTTTCTATTTTATAGCTCTGAGCATAGCGGTTTTTGTGAACTGTGCCTTTAAGGCTAGTCCTCTCCGCCTACCATTCCCACATGCCTGTCAGCATGCCTCAATCTCCGTCCTTGGCTGCCTCAGACAACAGACAGACGTGAAGGAAGCCGATCTCACGTAACGCTTGTGAGAAATACTACAGTAAGAACTTTACCAATAAGTATCTGATGCATTTGTTGTGGAGTCACACACAATGTCGTAACAAAATTTACGCACATACACGGATATACACACACACACACACACAGACAGCGCGTGCATTTAGCTTTGCACTGTTTTTGCACGCAAAGGTGAAAGGGTACAGGTTAATATCCACTGCGGTATGGATATCTGTTATGTTAATGTACAAAATAAACCTGATTTAACATCAGCAAACCGAGATTGAAGCGTCTTCTTTTATAATTGTCCTGTCACACGGCTGTGCTGATGAAGTAAATCGCTGTAATTCATTACAAAAATGCACTGTTTTAAAAACATTTTAAACTTGTACAACTCACTCTTGATCACATTTGATGATGAACAGATCTTTTATTCCCGGTTGTTTTGTGCACGTCCTGTCTTGTTGATATGATTATTCATGTCACTACGAAGACTTGTTAATACGCAGCTGTCAATCAATTCGGTGGGTGGGGAAACCGCACTCCTACATCAAGTTGCGGTCAGTTTAAAAACCGCTCCAATTGGTCCACCATTTTTATGTTATTAAATTGAAAAAAAAAAAAAGGACTGGGTGTGTTAACGTCACCCCAACATGACGGTATATACACCATACCTACACAGATGTCTGTCTAAAAAGCTTGAAAAGTAGATTTTGTCACCATAGGTGCCCTTTAATATAGGTTTTGATATAGTTTTTAATATATGTGACATAAAATTGGCCATTTTACTATATTATGTATATATATATATGTACATATACTGTATGTACATATAATATAGGAAAACAGTCAATTTTATATGTCATATATATTTTGTATGTACATATAGGGCTTTTATGTGGATATAAAGAAGCAATACAGGAGACCTACAGTATATGGCCCGTACATGCACATATATGCACCTTTGCCTATATGTGGCATATATACACATATATGCAGAGTATATATTATCATATATGTGCATATAGGTTTCATAGTGTATATGCGCATATATCGTCATATAGGTTCTTTCCATGTGGGGTCATAGCAAGTATAGTTATCGATTCACTGAATCAAATGATCTGGTCATAGCAAGTCTAATTATTGATTCACTGATTCAAATGATCTGGTCATAGCAAGTCTACAGTTATCGATTCAATTAAACATTAAAACATTAAACATTTTCTGGCAAAAAAATTAAATAATAAGTCATTTTTGCTTTTACTACTTACAGATATAGTTCACCCAAAACTGATAATTGTCATCTAACACTCAAACTATTCGTTGACTTTCTTTATTCTGTTGAACACAAAAGAAGATATTTTGAAGAAAGCTGGAAACCTGTAACCAGTGACTTACATAGTATTTGCTTTTCCTACTCTGTAGGTCAATGCTTACAGATGTTCAGCTTTCTTTAAAATATCTTCTTGGACAATCAACAGATAAAAAAAATAACTCGTAAAGGTTTGGAGTCACTCGAGGATGCAAACAGTTGTCACGATCATCAGCGATCTCTACAGTCAGAGATCGCTGGTTGACACACACACTTCTGTGAACTACAGATCGGTTTAAGAACTACAACTCCAGTCATGCACCACACACACACACTCCTGCTCCATATCACGACTGATTGCATACACACCACCGGAGGACCGTCATGACTGATTACACTCACTACAAAAGCAGCACATACACATTCAGTCACTGCTAAAGTATTGTTTGCTGTTAGTGACATACACACGGTTCCTTTGTTCCTGTATTCTGTGTTTTTGATCCTAGTCTTGTTTATTTGTTATCCTTGCCTGCTACCAGCCTTATCGACCTTTTGCTTGTTTTACGACTGTTGCTCCCGTTGACCACTGCTGTACTGACCTTCCTATTAAATCTGCGCTAGGATCCTCACCACCGTTGTCATCGTCACTCCAACCGTAACAACAGTAACCAAAATGTTATTTTTGGGTGAACTAATCTCATAGCCGGCAGAAAAACTGAAGCGAAAAATGACGATGAGAAGAGACAAGCACAAAATTATTTTTAGCATTAATTATTATTAATTATTAATTATTTTAGCAGTAATTGATTATGTAAAGACAGTCTTGAAGCACATTATAAATGTGCTTATAAGTCAAGAATAAAGCATTTGTAGCTGTATTTATAAACTGCTTACTAACGTCTAATATAGAGTTAATGCTTAACAGATAATGAATTCCCAATTTGCTAATAGGTGATTCATAGTGTGTAGTTATTATAAAGTGTTACCGACTTTGTCTGTTCAAGTTTAAATTCTGCATACATTATCATATGTACAAATGTTATAACAATGTGGTGGATAGATGTGGGTTTATTATATTAACATTTTGGGTTTCCCCAAAAAACTCTCTGAGTAACTGAAGGAAACGCTAAAAGTCCTGCAACTGTCCCCACTCTCCCACTACTGCTACAAACTTTGTTTTCATTTTTTATGACAGCAACTCACGTTTAAAAGACATAACATTTCTCAACAAATAACTAATTTTAGTTCTTGTAAAGCCACAATAGGGACCGTCTCCACATTCTCCCGTTCAGCAGCACAGGAAATGGAATCTTCACAGCAGGAAGTCCTCGTCCCAGTGAGCGAACAGGACGGTTTAGGCACATGCTGTCAGAGCCCCATAACGCACCTCCCTTCTAAAACTGATGAGAGTGTCTTTTTCCTCTCTTTTAGTTCTCATTTTCTCCACTCGCCAGCTATCTCTCTCTCTCTTCTCTCTTCATCCCTCGCTCTCTCATAGGTACGCCCGCGGTGTCTTCTAGAGAGAGCACGTTTTCATCATTTGCAGTTTCCTGCGATTGTTCTCTACTGGGCCAGCAGAGCCCCATCAGGGCCGTGGCGTTATCTGGGAAAAAGGTGGAATGTTAAATCACAGCCTTTCCTGTCTGTCAGCGGGAACCCCAGCCAAACACCACAGCCATAGACAGGGCCGCCCATGAACTCTGACCTTCACAATGAAGCCCAGGGGAAGAGGCTGGTGCGTTTTGTAGCACAGAAAGAGCAGCTCTTCATACGTCTTCAACCAGGACAGAAGATCCCTAAGTTTTTCTTAGAGGGATTCACAGATGGACATCGCATCCTTTTTGGGTCAAATTTTGGTCGTATTTTATGGCTTGCAGCAAACTTTATGGTCATAAATAAAATTAATTTTTTTTTTTTGTTCAAATCGGACATACAAACGCCATCTGGAGAGAGAGAGAGAGAAAATTTCTCTAGCGTTGTGTGCGGGCAGTTTACAAACAGCTGTGGAGAAGGAAAGCGGCTGTAACTGATAGACATCTATGATTCCGTCTCCTTTAACACACACACACACATTTACGGTTGGCTAATATCAAGATCTCCACACTCAGTTTATCTGTCTGTAATTAATCGAAGCTTTACTCACTGTCTGAGAATTTCCCACACTGCCTCAAACATCCTCCCATAACAGTTTAGATTTTTCTATCGTGTACAGTTTACATGCGCCGTCTGCTCTTCGTCTTTAGCGCCGCTGTTCTTTCAAGACATTGGGTGGTAATAAGTCACCGCATTATGTAAAGTTCGACAACCCTGACGCATTGTTTGTTTTCATCGTTTAAGGGAAGACAGATGTTTAGAACTGGCAGCGTTCAGAACTCTTACAACACAACATATTAAATGTTTCAAACACACACATGCGGAGCGCAAGGTGAACTCCTTGAAAGGCTGGGAAAAGCTCCTTCCCAGAGTCCTTCGGGGCATTGAGAGTCAGGAAGGATAAGGAGGGTAAGCTGGGAAAGGTTGAGAAGCTACAGACACACACACACACTTGCACGCATACACATGATGAAGGAGCCTCCTGCCAGTGTGTTGCCGTCACCGTGGGGCGAGGCGTGAGGAAGGTCACGGGCCTGGTAGGGTGGCTCGGCCTGCGCTGGACGGCCTGTAAAGTCTGCCCTGGGAATCGGGCGGAGATTGAACAGATTTAGCCACGGCTATATTCACTTCCCCGGGAAACGAGAAATATTTACCTCCCAGTAGGGCAGTTGGGGGTGTGGTGGAGAAGGCTTTGGGTGGGGTTTGAGTGAGGACGGACTCACTGACCCAAAATCTATAACGTGTGCTGAAGTCGTCCGCTACCTCCACCAGGTCACGGATCCTTCAGGAATAATCATCTCCATCTTTCGTGCTTAGCATATGTTGCTTCATGCTGTGCTTTTACGGCATCCATTTTTATTTGCAGCACATTTTAAGGGACTACTTTGATTTATTTAATGAGAAACACTGGTTGAGATGTGTTTGACAATAAAAGTTGACCCCTCGTCGCTGGTATTTTTAATATATTTGGGTTTCAGCACTGCATGAGCAGATACTTTCCTAACGCTTCACATGACTATGGCCACAACTAATTAGTCGTTTAGCTTGGGTTTTAAAGCACACCTCAATTCAAAATTAACCACATGTTTTTGTTAGCTCACATTGATAGTATTGTGGCGAACAATTCATCAAAACAACGACAACAAAAATTAAATGATCATAATACCTGTCTCTGAGGTAGTGGGCGTGGCTAATTTACTTAACCACACCCCTTTAACTGTCAATTTTGACAACAAACAGAAATGGTGAGGACGAGGTGTCTATTAGGTTGTTATAACTCTTCTAAAACCATTTTCCCAATCTTTATGAATAAAATGCCAACTTTACTAAATCCGATCAGCTCACTGTATTTAAAACAAGCCACGCCCACTGTTCTCTCGTTTAATATTCAGTTTCTCTAGGAACTGCGTCATAATACGAAAAAAAAAAAAAAAAAACTTGTAGATTCCGGTTCATGCAGACTTTAAGGGAGCTTTCACATCTGTGGTTCGGTTCACTTGGTCTGGACCAAGGGCAATGGTACATTGTAACATTTTTCTGCCGTTTTAGGTCCTTTTCACATTGAATGCTTTGGTCCGAACCAGTTGAAAAGAACCAAAATGCAGTCATATGACAAAATCCACATCACTCATTGGCCAGATGTTATTGAACGTATTTCCCAAACTGCTTTTTGACTGGTCAGAATTAACATGCGGGAAAATGCCAGTGGAACTCCCACAAGTAACAACAAACCGGCAGACCTAAAATGTCGCTGCACTAGCTGATGGTATCTTTGGTCATAGTATACTATATAGATTATAATCATCACTTTATACAAACTAAACATTTTGAAAATGAAGCTGAAAATGAAGCTGTGGCTGGAAAACAATGTTTAAACGCATTGCAGTCGGTAAAATCGTTAGGAGGAGGCGTGAATAAATTTAGCTGAACTGCGACATGGTCATCTTCCGATCCTTACCATCAGGTAATTTTTGTCCCTCTCTCTCTGTTTAAAACTGTTGGTAAAGTGCTGTCAACAAATATTTTTCCTCCAAACCCCATAAGATGGGACAGCACA